>VWZF01006750.1:2529867-2775185 GCA_013396755.1 Sclerurus mexicanus | reverse complement strand
CCCTTTTTTTGGGGGGGGGAGGGAGGGGGAGTAGGGTTGGAGAGTCAGGGGACAGAGAGGCAAGGCATCAAAACCTCTAAATGTATTCAGAAGGACTTTCTGTTGTAAATTTCTTAAAATGCCTCTGAAATTTTCAGCCTCGTGTCTGAAAAACTGGTACTTATTTCATGTGTGACCTGGATCCACTTCCTCCACCACAGGAGAAGGAATTATTACTTGCTCTTTCTAGGGTTTTTTGGTGGAATTTTTTTGCCAGTTTCCACAGTGCTTTTCTTGATCAGCAAAGGGAGCCTTTTGTGAGCTCTGGAAAAAGTTTGTACTGGCACTGGAGCCCTGTGTGTGTCCCCCAGCCTCAGACTGGCTCCCCAAAAAGTTGTGTTTTCCATACATGCACTTACTCTGATGAAAAAAGGCTACGCTCTGTGGTAGGAGTTGTTCTCCATAGAATTTCAGGAGTATCTGTTATGTACGGGCTAACATATGTAAAAGATAGAGAGGTGTCTTTGGCTTGCTTCTTTGCCAGGCATTCTTCTTGGGCTGTTTTTGCAGTGTTTCCCTTGCAGCCCACTTCCAGAATTATTTTGACTTTATCTTCCCATAGCTTATTAATCAAACTTATCAGAGGTTTTCAGGATGCAAGACTGAGTCTGTCAGACTAATGTTTCACCGTTCCTTCATGCTTGCGGTGCTAAAACTCCTTGCCCAAAGCTTGGCAGCAGAACATTCACATCTTGCAGGAAATATGATTGCCTTTCAGGGATATGATTCTTGGTTGCATTAGTTTTCATCATGAAAAACTCATTTTTGCTGTAAGTATTCATCAGGTGGACAAAGACTTACGAAACAGAGTTAAAATGTTAATGCCAGAGACAGAAGGTTGGTGTCTCTTTAATGATAGTAGAAGTGTTCTGATATTGAAATGTTCTTGACCTGAACTGGCCTATGAGCATCAGCTGGGAAGTCTTGAGAAAGTACTCACATGAGACTAGGTAAATAATAAGGTTTATCATTCCTCCCTGTTTCCTAGTGATGACACTGAAAAGCAGATCAGAGCTGTCTTCCATAACTTATTAATGTTCTTGAATTTCAGTATATATTTGTGTCTCTTCAAATCATGTAGTTTCTAGGTAGTGAAACTTGGATCATCATTGTACAATATCCTAGTGAGTCACAAAGTATTAGTTGGGCTAATTGTGAGTGTTATAGAGCCACTTTGCAGAAAGTAAGTGCACTTCTGAAAAGATCCAGTGCTATATTGATAAAGATGGATAAAAATAATTGGAATCTGAGTGTTTTTCAGTGTAGAAGAACATAAAGTAAATTGTTGAGGAATTAATTTTGCAGCATAAATCTGAAGTTCAGCATTTCAAAGGTTGAAACTCTCAAGAGGGAGATACTGCTGAGGGAGCAGCATATCTTTTAAAGTGAGACAAAGGTGAATCTATCTTTCTTCAGAGAATGCTGCATGTGCACTCCCAGGCAACTGTGTGATTGGAGGGTGTAATTCAGGAAAAATCGTGCATGCATTGTTTTATGCAGCCTACCACAGGTGGGCAATATCACACTGTAGAGACTTTCCAAGCTGCGGTAGCAGCCTGCCTGTTAAATGAACAGGCTGTGGTGGTGGCTCTAGTTTATTCAGCTTGCGCTTGAAAGAACCAGACACAGAGTACAAAGGACATTCCAGACCTGAGGCCAGCACAGTCCTCTCTGTCAGAGTGATTGCTTTAAGCTTTTCTCTTGAGAAGCTTCTTGCCTAAATAGGTTCCTGGTACATAAGCTGCCAGGGGTGCTAAAAAAAAATCATAGGTAGTTTATATTTGGGTCTTTTAGTTTGGAGTCATTAGGATTTCACCTAATTTCTAAATGAAAGCCTAAGTGTCTCTAGTAATCTGTTGCTTCAGGAAATCCCCCTATGGACCATTCACTTAAACGTTGGACTTGATGATCCTTGTGGGTCCCTTCCAACTCAGGATATACTGTGATACCGTGAGCTAGCATGCCAAATCGTTCGCAAGCCTTAGAATTAAACCACAAAAATGGCAATGGTAGTTTCCAGTCAGCATTACAATCATGTAATGTGGACATGAGGTCAGAGTCTGCTTCCTTGCCTTCTCCTACGTGCAGGGTACCCTTTTTGCATGTCTTAGATCCATTTTGCTTGTCAAATAGCCTCTTCTGTACAAGACAGCTGCTGACTCAACAGGATTTTCTTATTTATGATTTATGTGTTCCAGACAAAGACAGTAAAGAGGTGCTAGACTGGAAAAGCAATTTGACTAGCAGTAATGAGTCTCTTGGATGGAGAAGGAGGCAACTTTCTCTTTTTAGCACCAACAGTGTCAACAAGGAATTCCTAAAGTTGCAGTGGGGCCCTGACCTGGAAAGGGTTTGATGGGTTATGTGTCAAATATACTCAAAATACAGAAGGATGTTTTCTGTAACAATGAATTTGCAGACATGCACTTTTTTCATAGGGGAAGCCAATCCCAAACTACCCAGTTGTCTTCGACTGCTGAGCTGATACTTCACAGGAGAGGATATTTTCCTATCCTTTTTTCTTTCAGTCTGCAATAGCACTTTTATGCAGTGTATCTTCACTGCCTCAAAATCTGCTGTAATGAAGACTTGTATCCTAAGCCTTTAAGGAGACTGATGTGTACTTTCAGTGCCTCCATTCGCACTATACAAATGTCTCTAAATATATTTTCAGTATTTGAACACGACAAAATGCAGGCTCTCACTTTGTGCTTCACTGGACTTGTGTACACTGCATGTAGCAACTCCATCAGCATAAGTTCAGCACAGCCACCACTGTTACCAAAAGCCTACAATTGCAGTAGCTGTTACCCATTAAATTGAGCATTCAGATATATTCTCTAAACTGTGAATAATTGTTTTATCCCTTACCCAGAAGAAGATTCTAAATAGATGAATTATTTACCCTGTAGATCTAGAGACAAAAAAAAAAAAAAAAAATCAAAGTTATGAACTTGTGTTTTGGCGTCACATTGTGTTCAAGTTCTTGCATGTTGTATGGGCAAGGCAATATTGTGTGTGTGCAACACTTGTAAAGCAAAAATAAGTCATGGACTTTTACTTTATGAACTTGGCACAATCTGAAAATCCGGGAATGGTCCCAGTGAAATACACATGGTACATGTGTGCTGTAAATTTCTTTTCTTTCAATAGAGGAAAGAATACAGGGCTTCCAGTGTGTTAACTGATGGGTTTTCAAATTGTGCAAAATACGTATTTGGAATGATTTTCGCTGTGTTTTGCAATGCTGTTGATTTAATTTCCTGTTTTTTTTGGTCCTTTTGGTTTGCAAATGACTTTCATTAGCAATTGCTCCTCTGCTTTGAATATTTCAAATGAAAATATTTATTTTCAGCTTCCCAAAGGCAAGGGAGAAATGAAAAATTTTCTTGCTGGCAGCATAGTTAGTGGCTACTTACACTCTACATGAATTGTTATTAAGTTCAGTTTTCATCATGTGTGTTTTTAAAGAGCTAAAAGAGTTCTGCTAAGCCTTAAAATATAAAAGCAGCTGTAAACTGCTCTAAAGAGGCAATATAAAATATAGTGCACACTGTTTAATGAATAAAGAAACTTAGAACTCTTTTAAAATACTTAATCATTTGGGGGGGCAGTGACCCATTGAACAAAATTGCATTTAATTCAGTCACTTTTAGATTGATGATTTTTATTAAGATGTGCAGTATAATCTGAGTGTATGAGTGTTTGCCTGGTCCCAAGACTAAAAAAAAAAAAAAAAGGTATTGAAAAGGTTTGAGAGTGTACCAAATTTACAGCAAGAGTTCTACTTTAACCTGTATCATGTAGAAACTTAATTATTTCAAATGGAAATTTTGAAGGGATTTAGTTGACTATATTGACTTCTGGCAGACATTACTCCAGTGTCAAGTGTCCAGTTATTAAAAAAAACAGCTTGAATGTGTAACTACCACAGCACTGTTGGTGATGACAGAGCAGTGGGTGCTGCTTTGTTGCAGCAGGGTGAGGGAATGTCACTCCACATCTCCATTTCATAAATTGTCTTGTTCTAGCAAGAGGCATTTTATTTATTCTCCCTTTGTTTCTGAACAGTGATTCCCTGGAAGCTACCCAGCCTGCTGCTTTTACGGCCACCCCGGTGAGGAGCGTGCCTGCCTGCCAAGACAACGTGGATGTGAGACCTGCTCCTGCCAACACCACATCTGCTCCAGCCCTCAAGCCAACGGGACCCCTGGGTTCTGCCAAGGGCTGGCAGCCTGCAAACCAAGCAGGTAACTTTCAGAGAGGCTTTTTCTTGTTCGCTTAAAGACCTTGGATAGCTCAGGAAAACATACTTCACCTTGGGTGTAAAAACAACAGGAATCAAATGGCCATTTGTGGGTTTTGAGTACAGGCCAGTTTACTTAGAAAAGAGGATAAGAAAAATGAATTTAACCATTTTAGTAAACCAGTAGCCCTTTGTGAGTAGCCACATAGATGTAATTGGTTTCACAAACAAGCAAAATCAAATGTCTCTGACCTCTATTAAAAGCATTTATACTGATCAATTATATATATACACCTCAGAGTTTCAGCTTGATACTTCCCATGTAACTGTAAATTCAAGCATATTCCATACTATTTCAGGGATGGGAATATCAACAGACGTGTTTTCCAAGTGATCTTTTCAGAAGTGAATTAAAAAAAAAAAAAAAAGACTAAAACATTAGAGTGTTTATGTATTTCACATCTGTAGGTTTTATTTGAGCAGAGTGACAGATTATTGCATAGTTTTGTGTTACAGAGATTTGTGTAAAGGTGAGTTCTTGCAAGGACAATTTACTTAGCTAATACCTTTGAATGTATTTTGATGATTCTTACCCCTTATAATCCACACCAGAATGTCTTATGTCTGGAAAGCATGCTGTTTTCTTTATGAACACCCCTATGTTGTAAACTTAACTGTATTAATACATGTAATATGTGTAACTGTGTACCTATGTTTTCGTGATATTACATGAAGTAGTAATTTGGGGTCATCTTTTAATCTGAAGCAGTCTTTGGTGCTGAACTAAATTTGAGAAGCAATTTCAAAGGATCTGGGAAATCTGTACTGCTAATTAAGCTTTAACTTCAGATTTTTCTCTCTAATATGAGATGAATAGTCTTGATTTTCTTTCTGACAGGATCTAATATACTAAGTAGCTCTGTTTGTTTGTTTGCTTTTGTTCTACTGTTAAGGGTTTTCCCACGTTAAAAGTATATCCAATTCTAAAAAGAAACTACAGAGGCCCTGGCATAAAAATAAAGCAAAAACATATGGTGTTAATGCTGTGTGTTTTATAATGGCTTTCACTTCTGGCTAAATTACTGTTGTGGTTGGTAACAAATAGATCTATTTTGGTTTGGATGTGCAGTTCTGCTAATCAGCCTCAAGATGGCAATGCACTGTCACTGCTGTACTGTCCTGTCAAATAGCGAGTCCGTTTTTAAGGGCAAGGTAAAGACTTATTTAAATTTAGATCAGTTTAATTCTAGCATTGTTTTATTTCTTTGATTTAGCTGTCATTAGAGGGGAAACAACACCAAAGAAAGTAACAAAAGCCTCAACTCTGTTACATTTTTGATAATGTGTGTACATAAAACAAATGTTTGTGGGAATATGATAATCCTGCATATTTGTTAAGTCACTGATTGTGCTCCATGTTTGGCATAACTTTCTGTCTCACCAAGTGATGAATTATTTCACCTGCATAGAAACCACCTATCAGCTTTGGGTTTCAGTGGTACCACACCCATTGTCAGCATGTTGGTAGGTGTTTTGCTGCTAAATCCTATTAGCATTCTCTAGTGTTAATAGAAGTCAAATGTTTGAAATAGTCTGTTTCTTTTAAGACATGCACATGAAAGAGAAATATTAAAAGGGATTAATTAAACTACGTTTGATTCCATACTACTCTGAAAATCTATGCCCATGCTCTTGAATAATGTGAAAATCTCTTTTTTGACATTAGAGATACCAAGTAGATAGGTAAGGGGGAAAGCCAGACAGAGAATTTTTTGTTGTTATGTTCCAAAATAATTTAGAGAAATCCATATTGATAGAGAAGCTGGTGGAAGGAAGTGGTCGTGAGGATGTCAGCTTTATGCTGTCTTCCTGTAGGGTCCTGAGATGCACTGCTTACCTCCCAAAGAAGCAAAGTTGTTATCTCTCCCCCAAAAAATTGGGGGAGCCAGAAATAAAAGCTTTAGGAGAAAGAGGCATTGAAAACTCAGTTTCCTAAAATTGGAAAGTGCATGAAAGACAACGTAGCAGTGTGAATGGCAGCTGCCCAGGAATTAACAGGTATGGTAGAAAGTAGTATATCCCAGGTGCCAGAGGAACTTTAGTTAGTGTTTGCATCTTAGGAACATGAGGAGTCACACACTGCTATGGGAAGACAGTCTACACTTGTCCCCTATCCATGATATTGCTCACTGAAAAGGTGAGGACAAGTGGACTATTTGGAGAGGTGATAATGCTCTTGGGTTTTGTTCATCTTTTACACTATCTGACTTCATCAATCTGAAGGCACCTTCATCTTAGAGCATTCAACAATTGAGCAAAGAAGTGACATACCTAGCCCAGCTGTAAGGTGTATTGAAAGGAAATGTTTCATAATTTGATTGAAATTTCAGCAGTTCCCAAGATTCTGGAGGCTTATCCAGAGGCAACCTCCTGTTTGGCAGGTTTATGTGCAGGTCTGCCCTGTAAATCTGCCTTAGGCTCATCTATGGTTTTGTGAGCCATGCATTGTCCACATCTTTCAAGAAGTCAGTAATGCAGAAGGCAAGTGGGAGATGATGTCGGCATCTCTTTCTCAAGCGTATATTTTACAAAAGTACAAATATCCAAGGTTTTGCTGCACCTGAGCTTACTCAGTAAGTCTGAATCCAGCAGTCTGACAGGTAAAACTATTTCAGCGGTTGAATGCTTTGGTAAAATTAGTCAGATGGAAAAGAACGACTATAACTGTTTCAGAGCATGCTTGGACTTCAGGCATTAATTCTGCTGTTTGTTTGCAGTCTGTGAGCATAAAGTTTTCTTTAAAGTAAAATTGCCAGTGCTTCACAAGCCAAACAAAATTTGGCTTCATTGGCCACAGGCATGGCAACGTTTTAGATAAAAAAAACACCTTGATTTCATAGTTGAAGTCTGCCTTATGAAGACATAATCTTATGTAAGTGTGTATCAGTGCGCTATTAGTAGCAGAAGTGTATTGGGAGTACAGTTTTATACCACTCACCCTTCTAATGAATATTATAAATAACACCAAGTTGTTTCCATAGCAAAGCAGGCGTGTCACAGGATTTTGTTTGTGTCTGGGGAAGCTGTAAGCTGCTGATTGATGGTGATTTCATTAAGTTGTCTGACTACACAGATATCTCATTTGGGTAGACAGCATCTTTTTGGTTGTTAGCTGGAATCTCCTTCTTGGATAGGCCATCAGAGAATACCCTTCCCCCCCTCCCCCATTAAAAGTAGTAAGGTGTTTTGTTGTTTGTTTGTTTGGTACTGCAAAGGTTACAGAGGTTTTATTCCTCTTTGAAATAAATTCTTGATATTACAGGATTCCTAGTGGTTTAGTAGAGAAAGTGAGGGATGGCTGCCTCATGCTTTAAGGCATGGATAAGTTGGATAGGCAGGTTAAAAACCTGGCTTGTCAAACAAACAAAAGAAGTCTGGTCTCTGGCACATTGAATGCACAAGGAGTTGAACTAGTGGGGCAAGCACACAGTACAGTGGTGGTATCTACCTGGACAGTGGTTTCCAAGTAACACATTGGCTGTCAGCTTCTCTTGTCTGCATTGTTGATTTTTTTCTATTGTTGAAATAAGTAAAATTGTGGCTGTTACTGTATGTTAAGTGTACAGACTAGAATTTATAGTACTTCTCACTTCATTTTTGTTGAGCTGTGAAGATCTACTTACCCACCAAAGGCAGAAGCTTTTTACAGGATTATATTAAATTAAAAAAATTAAATTACCCAGAGCATCCTACCTACATTGCAGTGAATTATTCTACTATTTGGTGACTATTACTCTATGTTTATGTAGGACTGATCACCCCCAAGGAACCCCAAAGCATTTTCTAGTCCTGGGCAAGGACACGATGCCTGCACAGGAATGGCTTTCACTCACCACTGCCATGCAGTCACTTCTTGGGTGAAACATAACAGCTGCTTGTCAGCGTGCTGTAACACTGTACGGCATCTTGAAAGGAAGTGAATAGCACCATGGCTAATTGAAACTGCCGGGATAATTTAAGGAAGTATAATTGCCCAGTAAACGCAGCTACACAAGTTGGAGTTAGTCCACGAGACGAACTGTTGTCATGGAAAGTGTAGCAGGATTTGTGATGGTCAGAAGCAATCAGGACTTTGTGTTACATTTTTCACATGAAATTGCCTTCTCTTTCCTGGTATCTTCAAAATGATGTTGTTGGAGAATGAGCTGCTGGGGCAGTGGGGACGAGAGAGGCTGTGAACCAGGTACAGCACTGCCAGCACTGCATCCTGCCTTCCAGTACAGGAGCTGGGCAGGCAGCATCCTGCTTTGCTTGCTGGGGTCCAGTGGGATGGCAAGGGTCCTGTGGGGAACTGTTACAGCTGGTGGCCAGAAAGGCTGGTTTGCTTTTTGGAAAGGGCCGTTTCATTGCAATTGATGCCCTTTGTTCCTCCTAGGCTTTGCAGCTGGGTTACAAGGATGGGGAAGGTTTGCGATAGAAGTGTTCAAAGCTTGCATTTTAAGTGATCGTTTACTCACATATGAAAGTTTTCTTATTCCCAGGGTCTTTTTCAGCCTGATATCACTGGGATATATAATCCCCTTCCAGTAGAGCAGCTAAGGAATGTGAGTATATTCTGCAATACCCACAACTGTCAGTTGCCTAATCCTGAGCCAGCACATGTGTTAAGCACATGCTCCCTTCAGCAGAGGGAACACACTTGGAAGCTGACTGCAAGTACAGAAAAATTGCTCCCCAGGAAACTTTGTTTTTAAAATTCTACTGTTTCCTTGAAGTTGTTTTCATGTATTTGGTAGCCTTGCATTTACCTCCTCTGAAGTTATCCTTAGTTGTCCTGCAGCTTTTTTTTTTTTTTTAATATTGCATTCCTTCAATAATATTAGAATTTTAAAAGCAGAAGAAAATAAAAGCCTGTTTCTAGGTGTGATTTGTCATTCTGCTCTACATATACTGACAGTCTGTCTTTGTCTTCTTCTTTGCTACTTGTTAGTTACTTTTATAAAGAAAATGGGTAAAAATCTAGACCATATCACATTGTGGAGTTTGGCCATCAGGTCAAACAGTATGAAGCTGGGGAGAGGAGGAAGGCACTGAGATATATTGTGCCATCATAAAATGCTTGTACTGCCAGTAAGTCCTTGCTCAAGGTCCCTAAAGGGTTGGGCTGCAACACATTCTGTCCTCGTCATCTTTGCTTTTCTGTGGTTTATTTATAATTGCCCTAGCCCCTATATAATTTCTCATGACCTTACAGGCTACCCTGATGGGGTAAGTTAAGTTGATAGCCCATCAACTTTGGGAATACTTTTGCATGGAAAATCAACTGAACTATTGTGTCAGCATCACCTTGTTCATCAAGTTCTGCAATTTTGTTTTTAGGGCCCTCTTATATTAATTTGTTTTCTTTGGTAGAACAGGAATTTAAAGGCAGGACTAATTATAGGAGTTCAAGGAGCTACTTACCCATTGAGGACCATGGCCTGAACATGGGGAAGAAACTGGAATAACACTACTAGTCATTAAGGCAAATTCTTCTATTGTTGGTAAGGCCCCTTCTAGAAACAGGTCCCAAAACATAACCACTTCCAGTATTTTTCACTGAAAAAGATTGTTAAAGATTGCTCCTCCATGATGTAGTCTTCATTCATGAAAACAGAACGTCTTGTCCATAGAAGTGTTGTGATTGACAGGTCAAAACACAAAAGCTTCCTGATCCTGGTCTATGGACTGTTAATTTTTCATCTAATCTAAATGGTTATGTCATCATGTGACAGCAAACCACAAGGGTTTTTTCTTAAAAGTTATGTAATGTGAAGTTACTTAGTCAAGCAAAACCCATTGTGAAACCAGAGTAATTTATAAATGTTAACTTTAACTTGATTGCAGTATGAAATTTTAACTCCTGTGGACATGGCAAAAAAATGAATATTTCTAAAACTTGAATGCCTATCTGTAAGAAGGGGCAGATCATAGTAATCATGCAGAAATGTGCCACCTACCTTTTACAGACAGAATGGCCTGGTATAGCTCACTACAAGATCTGCTGAATAGAAACTCAGCTTTCTGTTACAAATTTTCTCAGATAATTTTCTTGTGATTTGATTTTGCTAAATTCATGTGCTCTTGCACCAAACTGTGCACTTAAACGAATTGTGTGCACAAGTCAGACAGATGCATGTTTCTCTATGTAGTCATTTAAACAGGGATGAAGAGATTATTTGGTTCTGTGGTTATTTCACGCCCATCAAATGGGAACATTCACTGACTTTCAAAATTAGATGATTGTTGTCTTTGATTTGTTAAAAAGCAACGAGTCTGTTATGGACTGACTGACCAGTTCAGTTCCTCTTCACTTGATAGCACCAGCTCAGAGCAGTGATGCATCCGGTTCAGATGTACAGGTGTAGGACATCCAAGAATTATGCCTAATATTTGTTCAATAAATGAAAAGTCAACATTAGTCTGGTAAATGCATTCTTATCAGTATTCAGTGTTAAACATCAGATTCATGAAACTGGCAGGTAATCTACATGAGACGTGCTCTCTGCAGGCATAGTCAAGCTGTCGAGGTCACAATAGGAGCTAAAAGCAAGGGAGGCAAAATCATATTTGCTGAAAGCTACCAAATGAGCTTTTAAACTGCCACTCCAGAGAAATGAAACACTATAGTACAGATCTTCATTTTCTCTTTCTCCTCGAGTCATGTTTTTGATAAGGGCAATGCCAGTTGTGCCAAATTTGTGACGGTATGTGATGTAACAAATCACAAGGAGACAGGCTGAGCAACCGAAACCACCATACTCATTTTAATTAAGATGCTTTACAGTCACTTACCCAGAGTCTTTCCAGTTGAAAGGCTGGTTACTAACGCAGGAACTATTCCCTCTATTTGCAAGGGTTGTTGAAATTGGGCCGAGGTGGCACCTGTTTTGATTTTCCATGGTTGCATACCAACTTTCACCCAGCATTTAAAGACATGATAATGGTTTAATCATTTAATCCTTCCTGTTCTGCCTTTAATCAGCAAAAGGAGTTTAGGTCTAACTGTGTTTCCAAGACTCTGTAAGAAACAAAAAGAACAACTATGGAACACAGGGGTTGAGCTTTGGGTTTGTTGTGGGGGTTTTTTTGGTGAGTTTTATTTTTTGGTTTTTGTTTTCTTCTAACCTCTTACTTGTCCTGTAGCATTCTCCATTGAACTTGTGTGATTTCATACAGGCCTGGGAATGGATGGGGTGTTATATACAGCTACTGCAATAAGCTGACAGACAAGCTTTTCAGACATGTTGCTTCATCCAGCCATCTGTTTGGTTTGGAAGGAAGAAACAGGAAGATTTCTTACACCACAGATATATTAAGAAAAGTCAGAAAATTGGACATATGAACATTTATATTTAACATTTATAATACAGTAGTTTGATAGAAGTGTATAAATCACCAAGTTAGAACACTATAAAATGAAGTTCTGGCACTCCCACTGCTTAAAGTAGCATTGTTATTTATAGATATTACATGAAGTCTGATGTTATGTTTAAGTGAGCGTTAAACAGTTCAGGCTGTTGTATTGTTGCTACGCACCGGAGAACCTCTGTCAAAGTGACTTTGGCACCACTGTGTATCCGCCTTTCTCCCTTTGTCTTCCAAACCTTTCACCAGTGTTTGCAGTTATCCATGTGCTCAGCGATGGAACAGCCTATTGTTAGACTAACGAGGGCAAAGTCACACTGGGATTTTTAAAAAAGAAAAAAAGCCAATTCTTTACCTTGCCTAAAAGATTGTTAAATATTAAACTAGCCATACCAAGGAATTTAGTGAAAGCAAACACTGTGGGTTTGCTAAACTTAAACCTAATAAAGTAGAAAGTTAATAGTCAGGTACAGAGTGTTTTCTCTTTTAGAAAAAAAAAAAAGGCACAAACAAACCAGCATGACAATACACCAGTGCAAATCAACAGTACTTTAGAATGTTTAATTAAAGAGAGAGAAGGTGAAGTGAAACCTGCAAAACTCCAAAATTTAGTCACAGAGATCTTTTCATGACTTGCAGAGAACCCAAACCTCTCTGGCACTCAGGACAGGATAGCTCCTGCTGGGGTGTATAATTCTTATCAATTATTTCTTTTATTTATTTATTAATTGTATTTACTTATTATAATGTTAAATCTTCAGACCACCCACAAAAGTTGCTGTGCAAGCAATAGTGGTGGCAACCAGAAAATATGGGGTGAGAATGTGTCATGAGGAAGCTGTAGTGGTTTCCTTTCCCATTCCTATGCAGTCATCATTTGCAATTAAAAACGTGCATGCACTGTGACAGATCTCAGATACCGGAGCATCTCTCCAGCACTGCTTGAGAATAAAACTGCCGATCACACGTGTAAAATGTAAAAAGCAAAGTATAAAGCACAAACCACAGGAGAGTTCAGACTAATTGCCAAGAGGTGAGAGGTCTTCACATAGATTGAATGTAATGGTTTGTACCTACCTTGGCGTTACTCATGTGCCCTGGTAAAACTCTGCTCACTGCAAGGAAAAAATCACCTGTATCAGTTTTCTGGGCCTGATATTTTTAAGCCAGGGGGTTGTGTTTCAATCTGAAAGGTTTCCAAGTAAAGACAAAGGTGAGAAAGAGAATATATAAACTCACAGAGTGTCCCCTTCCTCTCTGTTTTTAGTAAAAGCATCTCATCCAGTACTGGAGTGTTAAACTTGTTTAAGTAGAAGAAATAGATGGGAAACAACAATATTCATTCTAAACAAGAAAACAGACCTAATATCTGAAATTCTCTAGCTACAAGACATGGAAAACATACTGAGAATTCATATAGATTTAAGTAGGGAGTTAATAGTGGGGGGTTTTAAAATCAGAAGCAAACCAACTAAACAAAATTGTCACCAACAATAAACTTTGGTAAAATTACTGAAGTGTTAAAGGCATGTTTGTGGCCTGTGGAAAGACAGAAGCTACTAATAAAAGCTATGCTCCTGCTGGTGTTCAGAAGGGAATGAAGAAGATAAAAGACTGAGGCAAATCAAGCAGTAGGAAAGGGAGAATGATCTATGGTGAAAAAAATCTAGAGAACAACTGTAGATGGTTTACAAAGAAATCAATATAATAAATGCAGTAAAATAGGTGTTACTGTACTTTGCTGGTGTATTTTCTTTAGTAAGAGTATGGATCTGAAGATGATAGAAGCTGATTGACTTGTCTTCTTTAGGAAGAAAAATTTGAAGTGAAAGAAACTTGATTCCACTTCAGAACAGCAATAGAGGGGAATAAGACTGTGCAAGACCAATGAGATCTTAACATGATTACCAGCAATGAGAGAATGCTGTGGGCACAAATTTTGAGTATGGGCAGGGAGCTTCTTGCTTTCCATTGGTCCCAGGAGATGTCAGAAGAGAGCGTTTAATAAAAGGACTTGCTTTCCTAGCATTTTTGATCAGAAAGCAACCTTTTCTGTCATAGTTCTCAGATACTGATGGCATCTGCAGTGATCAGTTAAGTATTGTTCCCATCATAGTAGACCAAATAGTGGCATAAATTTACAAATGACAGTAGAAAGCCTTTTAGAATTTAGTTTTTGTCCAGTGTCCAGAAATACTCTGGCAAATATAGAATTATCTGAAGGCTTAAGGCTTATTTGTTATTCCTCTTACTGTGTTGGTATTGTGGCTGTGATTTCATGGGAGTCCTACATCTGCTGAAAGTCTTGACATTGAACTTGAGTGCACTGTGTTCAGTGGAAGTGTAGTGGGTCCATGTGCCTCTGCTGATCCTCAATACTAAATGCCCAGCTTGATTTTGCTTGGGTGATGGCTTTTGCTTAAGAGTACTAATCTGTGTGGTTTATATTATATTTTGCTTAGAAGAGGGTTTTTGTTTTAATGTGATGGACTATCTTCTCCTCTCCTTTTTAGCATTCTCAGTAACTCATAAATGTCTGATCTAACAGCTTTGTAGAGAAGGTTTATGTAGACATGTTCTGCTCATGGCCAGTAGTAACTTTGAAGTTAGGTAGTGTTCAGTAAAGCATCATTCATATAAACAGTATTAATGAAAGCTGTAATGAGACCAAAGAAAAGGGAACAATTGTGATGTTTGTACTTTTATCCCCCCCTTTAAGCAAGCAAAAGGACTTTTTTTTAAGAATGCAGTGCAAATGAGCTAGCTGATGTGTCTGAATGGGCTTTGGGATTCAGTAGATAAACAGAAATTAGCAATGCTGCAATTTGATTTATGGCAAAAGCAGTCTTCAAACAGATTTGGGTTTAGTGTGTACTGTCTTCTCATGAAATGGGATCTGAAAATTGGAAAGCCATGTGTGATGACAGAGGAGGAAAGTGCTATTAATCAACACCACTTTTGTTCATGTCTTCAAAGCCATTCTGCCACCTTTTTTCACTTTTATCTGTCCCTAGGTTTTCAGCTTAGCAGGCATTTATAATATAAAGTGAACTACAATAGCAGAGTGACCTGTTCAACATCAAGTGTTTCTATTCCTAAATTCTTTCTACTCAGGAATGTCGAATGTTTCAAGAATAAGGATGTTATTTTTTCAAGACATTGCTAATTAATTAATTATGCATTAAATATAATTAATAGTCTTGTATAAAAAAAACCAAACAACCAAAAAACAGAAAAGCAACCCTAATGAACTGTTATACTTTTTATACTTATACTTTAGATTCTGAAAAAGATCCAAAAATATGTCAGTCTTGAAATCACCTGATATGAGAAAATTAGATGAACCAACCAATTAAACAAGAAAAAGGTGCATGAATATATTGCTTCTTCATACATAGAAAGAGTAAGCAAAAGTGGTATTGAGTCTGTATCAGTGGATTAATACCAGGCATAATTATAATACAAAAGTATTGGTTTTAAAAAGGATTTATCTTCCAGTTGTGTTGCCGTAGCCTGTGCATGAGTAGAGGAGGCGGTTGTTAACTAAATTTTGTAGTATTGTTTTGATTAAATTGTGTAGTGCTTGGCTATCTTACTCCTGTAAATAACACAGTACTGGCATTTCTGCTGGATTTTCTGTAGATTCAGTGTTGCTTACATTTATCTTCTCTGTGAATTAGTATGCTACTTCTGTTTTGTTTTACCTAAAAGGTATTTGCAACCTTTCCGTTGGATAGAAGCTGATCAACATTACATTACTGGTGATAGTGAGAAACAATTTTTCATCTTTTGCCTGGAAGATGATAGAAAGAATGAGACAGGATGAATAGCATGAAGATTAACAGCTCCACAAATTAGATTTTTTGCAAAGCTACATACTGATGCCTTGACCCTGGTGTTGGAGAGCTGCATCATTGCAGCAGAAGCATCATTCTGCACTGTCTGATGTATCAGTCATTGCTTGGTTGTTTGTCTCTGAGTTTCCACTTGAATCTTAATTTTGCTTTTTGATTTACAAGGTTTAACAAGGCTGCACTAAAGCCAAGACACCAAGTAAATGCACGTGGGTTCTATTGCCTGTGGTTGCAAACACAGGCTATGGCTGTGGAAATGTGAGGGGTTTTATAACATACTTGAAAAAAAAAAGGTATCTTCACTTGACAAGAGTAACTGCTCCCATAAACTCATGTTGCTGTAGCTTGTACGTTACCAAGGTGCATATATCAATAGAGAACAAAGAAAAGCAGAGGACTGTTTGTTTCTTCATTACCATTGGCAACAGTATCATCTGTGCCTTTCATTTTTGTGAATGCATTTTTCAAACTCCATAAAAACTTAGGCCTATTCTGCAGCTCTAAAAACCTGAGTACATATGGAAGTGTGTGTTGTATACATTTCTGAAAATGTCAGGGTTTTATTTGTGCCATAACTTTTATAAGGAGGATGTGAATGTGACCTTTGGAGTGCTTTAGATTGGCAGAATCCAGTGATCTAGAGCAGTGTTTAATTTCAATTTAGAAATATATTTTCCTTATACAGTGCTCTATTTTAAGTTCCTATACGTGTTGTATTGAAAGTGTACTCTTGTTGAACCTGTTAGTAATGATGTATGATCTATTGCACTCACTGTGAAATGTTTTGAGTAGGTATGTCATAGTGTCCTGCCTCTGTTCATACACTGATATTCTTGGCTTCAGCTTTTCTATCTAAAGCAAAATAATGCATTCACGGGTTGTATATTTTTTCCCCTAACTTCTTCAGCATGTTGAAATTTGTCCACTACTTTTACAAGTTAGCCAAAAGCATTCTGTGTTATTTTACAGACATTTCATAAAATAGGAAGGACTTTTTAGTAACTTGGTGGGAGAGGAGGGGAAAATGAGTGCTTTTTATTTGTTCATCTAAGTATGCAAGTATACACTAGACAAAGGTGTTAGGCAAATGTTGTTGGTTGCTTGTATTTCAAATTAATTTACTTGGTACTGAAAAATGCTTTGGCACTCTTTCCCCAGCTCCTGCCAGTGGATGGACATCAAACAGTATTAAATCACCTGGAACAACTGCCCCGAGTGAAAAACCTGCAACAGCACCTCAGCTAAATGAACAAGACACGTTGGTTCAGAGGGCAGAGCATATTCCAGCAGGAAAGCGTACTCCCATGTGTGCACACTGTGACCAAGTCATCAGGTTTGTATCTGCTGGCTGCAGTCTTCACTGGATACAAAACTGGCGTATCACCAGGCCCAGAGAGTGATGATGAATAAAACTAAATCCAGTTGGCAACCAGTCAGCAGTGTTGTTCCCCAGGGCTCAATACTGGGGCCAGTCCTGTTTAATATCTCTATCAATGATCTGGACTGAGATCCAGGTGACCCTTAGTTTGCAGGTGACACCAAGTTGCAAGGGAGTGTTCATCTGCTGGAGGGTGGGAATGCTCTGCAGAGGGATCTGGACAGGCTGGGCTAATGGGCTTAAGACCAATTGTACAGGGTTCAACAAGGTCAAGTGCTGAGTTGTGCACTTGGGTCCAAACAACCCCAGGCAGTGCTATAGGCTGGGAACAGAGTGGCTGGAACTCTGCCTGGCAGAAAAGGGTCTGGGGGTGCTGGTCAACAATGAAGTGAATGTGAGCCAGCAGCGTGTCCAGGTGGCCAAGAAGGGCAGTGGCATCCTGGCTTGTATCAAAAATAGTGTGGCAAACAGGACTATGGAAGTGATATGTTCCCCTGTACTTGGTACTGGTGAGGCTGCACCTTAAATCCTATTGTTCAGTTTTGGGCCCTCCACTACAAGAAAGATATCAAGGTGCTGAAGCATGTCCAGAGAAGGGCAATGCAGCTGGTGAAGGGTCTGGAACACAACTTTGATGAGGAGCTGCTGAGGGAGCTGGGATTGTTCAGCCTGGACAAAAGGAGGTTCAGGGACCTGTAGATGCAGCACTTACGGACATGGTTTAGTGATGGACTTGGCAGTGCTGGCTTAATGGTTGGACTTGGTGATCTTAAAAGTCTTTTCTAATCTAAATGATTGTATTATTCTATTCATCTATTCATCCTCTGTGAGAAGACCCTCTCACAGCAGGGCTTAGTCTTATTTCTATGGTTTTTGATTCTTTAGTTGCAAGTGTTTTAAGGTTTCATTTCAGTAGGGCAGAACACTTATTTTCATGAATAGTTTCTCTAACAAAAATGAGAATGAGAATATTTCAGAGGAAAAATATTGTGAACTGCTAACAGTCACAGTCTTGCAGCCCATTTTACAGAGAACCAGAAAACTGGGTGGAAGAGAGTAAAAGTAAAACCAAACAAAAGTAAGCAACTTAGTTTTCACTTATACCCATTCCAATAGAATTAGGAATATTACCTAATTGGAAACCAATCAGAGAGTATAGTATAGGAAAGATTAGTCACAAATGTTAATTATAAATCATAGTTTCTGACTGAGAGGAAGAAAAATAACAGGCTCTATCCATACAAGAAAAGCAAGGAGTGATGTTTTAACAATTACTAGGACTGGATTAATAATAATTTCCTGCACCACTAGATTTCAAGGTCTTTGATGGGCTCTCTGGCCTTTGAGAATTATGGTAGCTTCTGTCCTTGACTTGTATGACATGGGTAGAAAATTTTAAGCAACACAAACACAAATTTGCCTAATGACATTAAGTTAAATGCATTTTGCTGAGCCCATAAGATATCCTTTCATTAGCCAAAATTTCATATGGAGGAAAAATTGAATCTGGATTGCATTGTTTAGTCAGTGATTTCTGACAATTAGTCATGATTGTCTTATCCAGGGAATTGTAATTGTTTTTATTGCCAGTGTGCAAATCATTCTCATTTTCATCTACTTCGCTTTTTATTTCTTCACGAAAATAGAAGTCTCCTAGAATTATTGGAAGAAATGTACTCTTTAAAAGTGTTTTCTTGCTTTTCAGTCATTTGTATTTTTGAAATACAGGGGGAAAGTAATGCATTGAAGTATTTTGTTATTTATTTATGTTCCATGTTTTCAGTGGACAAAGTAGGAGATCCTGCACCATGTTTCACCATGGTTAAAGGAAGATACTTTATTGATTAGAAAACATAAGTTCTGAAAAATGAGAAACTCTATAAACTGTATAATTTTCATTCAATATGCTAGAAAATCAGCCTTTCCACCATGGGCTTTTTTACCCTCTTGAGCACTAGCTTGGATTCTCCATCACAAGAAGTGGGTAACACAGATCACTTGATCTCTAGGGGTCAATTGAGTCCAGCTTGTTTGCTTCCATGAGATTTCTGTTCTGATAGTTCACTACCAGTTTAGTTAACACTGTTAATACTGGGTTAATTTTGGAGGACACTTTCCTAATTGATCTGTGATGCTTTGAAGAAGTTACTCCTACTTCCACTATATATGTAAAAGAAATAAAGATGTATGATCCAAATCCCCTTGAAGCAATAGAAGAAACACACAAATTCCCAACACAACCTATGCATGTTAGTCCAGTTTTTTTGCCTCCTTGCAAAATGAAAGATTAATATCAAAAAAGTGTGCACACTTTGGAATGAGATTCACCTGATTTCTTGAACAGTTTGACCTGTATAATAATTCTCTGTCTTCAGTATGTTGACCTTCTTGTTCTCTGGGCTTTGGATTTGTGTCTAGTAAATAATGTGCAAGCAACCATTCACTTTCCTTCTTGTTGCTGTTTATTTTGGTTTAAAACCAAACAGAAAATCGACTACATGCTGCATCTTTCATGGAAGAGACTTCATTGCCTTTTACAGCACCTGTGGTTTACTGGGGTTTGCTGGTGCTCTGTGCTGTGGGGTCTCGCAGCACGGTCTGCAGATTGCTCCTGAGTTGTCAACCTCTCCTCTTGGCCCTTGAATCACTTTCTGCTTCTCCCCACTTTCCCACTTTGATCACCATTAAAAAAGATATGAGCTGCTGTCCTGTAAGTAGGGGAGTGTATTGCACGGTGGAGCAGCAGTTACTCCTTAGTGGATACATGAGGAGAAGAAACTGCAGAGCCCTACTTGACAGTACTTAGGACATTGTCACCTATTGTAAGTGATACCTGTTCATGAATAGCAACTGATACCCACGTCTAACTTCTTTGTAATTTGCTGGTGGTGTTTAAATCCTTGTATTTCTTTATATGTTAAATGCCTACTTGAACATTCTTTCATTTGAGGATGAGTTGATGTGCATTGATCAATGCCAAATATGCGTCATGTTCACAGCATAGAGTGAATTTGGAAGATTGCAATCATGTTTTAATTCAAGTTTTAGCATAATTACACTTCATGCCCTTGGTGGTAGTGTTACCTATGAAAAGGTAGGAGGAGGATCAAGTTACATTACATTGTACATCTGTTTTGAGACCAAAATGCATTCTGGAGTTGGTTACTTTACACTCGGGCATAGAATGACCATGGCTGATTGAGCCAAAACCTTTCATAGAGACACCTTATAACTTTTTAATGTATTTTTAATTATTCATACAGTGATTGTCTGAAGGTTCCAGTTTTTTCCAAAGCTACATTAAGTAAGCTTTTCTTTCCATGTCTGAAACAATCAGAACTGGAGACAAACTAAATTTCTCTTGATCTACTCGCTGTGACAGTCTGGCAGACTTCTGGCATTTCCTGATGAAGACTTCTGGTTCCCAGGCAATCTTACTGAGTTCTGCACTGCAGAGTTGGCTCTTTCTTTGAAGTCCAAATGTGTTTTCCCTGGATCTTCATTGAGAAACATAGTCTTTGGCATGTCTGCTTGTGAATGATGGTTTGGCTCTGTCACCTTTCCATAAAGCTTAATTGTTTTTAAAGGCAAAAGGGAAAAAGTGCAAATGGTGTCTTCCTTCAGCATCTCCTGTAGATAAATTGTGTAGTGTGGCATTTTCAAGGGAGGAGAAGAAGAAAGGTCCAAGAATATAGACTGCTGTATGGTTAAATGTAAAGTGATTGGCCTACTTACCAGATGTGGAAATTCTTTTGATCTCTCTATCACCAAATTTCAGTTCTGACTTGCTGTCATAATACAAGCCACATGAGAAACTAGATTTTTGGCATACTAATATAATACATCACAACCATCGTGGAGTTATATTTAGCTACAAGTGTAAAGACATTGAAATTGCACTTATATCCCCTGCATGTTACTTAGTTCTCCTTCCAATTTGCCCCAAACTATATGCAGAACCCAGATGTTTGAGGTGACTACCAAATTTGTGTACATGGTGATTCTTTGGGGCATAAGATTCTGTAAATACTCTTGTAAATAAATCATAATCCCTTTTAAAAATAAATAAATGACTAGTTTTTTTTCATCTGTGAATTCAGTTCATGTGGCCTAGATGGTGATGCCAGAAATTTGTTCAGAAATGCTTGGCACGTTAAAGTAGCCTGGGATAGAGGCACATTCATAGCCAACTGTTGCCCATTGGGTCATCTGATATCCCATTTGGATGATAGGAACATGGGTTTTTAGCACTACTTTTAAAAATATGTTCTGGTTGACAGAGGCATGTGGGATTTTTATTAGGTTTGTTTTGAAATGGGGAGGAAAGGATGAAGCCATCTGCAGCCATCTTCCTAACATTTCATACCCCCATCTACTTCCTGTCACATTGCATGAGTGTGGGCATGTGGCTCCCTTACTAAAATTGGGACTTTAAACTGTCTTTCAAATTAATACAGCAAATAAATATCTTTTATTACTGGAGACTATCATTTTGATCGCAAAATTATGCAGAGACTGGGAACACCTCCAAGTTCTGAATATCATGTTTTAGTGTATTTTACATGGCAGGTGTTGTTTTTGTTTTGGTTCAGTTTTTTTTTCTCTTCGTTCTGAGTGCTTTGGGCAGCTTTTAAGTTGCAGATATCATTAAGCTGCAGTATCAGCTTGACATGTTTAAACTATAGCCTGATTGAAAGTAAAATTGTGTTTAGAAAGTGTTTTTCTGGACATATGTGCACAGGGAGCCAGTCCGCTAATGGAACACCTCATAGACATTGTGCAGGGCACAGCCATAGCTGTCTGGAGACTTTGGGAAAGGAACTCTGTAGGTCCACTCTCAGGCTGTTCCCCATCCATCTGGGTTCCTGCACGCTGTCCTGAATGGCTAACCTCAACATGTCAGAGCTGTAAACTCTGGAGAGCTAAATGCAGCAGATGTAAAAATTCCTTCCCCTCCTGTTGCTAGCATACTTGCTTTCCATTGCAGAGCCAACCGAGCCTATCATTTCAGTGCAGATGGCCAGAAACTCAATCCTACCTAGAGCCGGGAGAGCCTCTTTGGTGTCAGCCCCGTGTTAATGAATCTGTTAAATTAGCCTGTGCTGACACGGCACACTGAGAGCACTTTGTTGTACATAAGGGCTTGTATTGTTTGATCAGTACATAACTGAAAGGGCATTGATGTAAAAAGGTGCTTGTAGAGCAGTGGGAGGGTATCGGGTTAGGTCAGTGTTTGCACTGCTCAGGCATCCACTGGGAGCGGGGGGCTGGAAAGCTGCGCTCAACCCCAGCTCCCTCCTTAAAGGGCTACAGGCTGCTCTCCAGGAGCCATTTTACACTGCTTTCTCTCCAGTAATCAAAGGTGAAGAGAAGAAACTGTTTCAGCTTACATATGTTCATTATCTTGCAAGGTCCTTGAGTTATCCTAAATCTGCTTGAGTCCCTTGTCTTTTACTTCTCATCCTGTTAAAAATACATGGTGTCACCAGAGAAAATGTAGAAGAGAAATGAAAGTAATTACCCTCTACTCTTAATGAAGTTGCCCTCTGTCCTCAGCATGCTTATATTTCCATCTTGGAGTCAACATAAGCAAATTTCAAGGTGTATTTCATGACAGTTGTCTGTTGTTGAATTTTTTTTCTATTTTTTTTTCTTTTCTCTATTGATGTTGCTTGTTCATATGAAAATCTTACACAAAAATGTTCTAGTAGCTTACTTGATTTCCAAAAAAATGTTTAGCAACAGGTGGTGATATTAGGACCTTACACTTTTTTTGCAGGGAAGTATTAGATCAAAAAAACCTGATGCATTACTAGAAAGAATGACATCTTTATTAGTCTTGCTAAAAACAGAGAATCTGATGAAGGAGATGAACTTGAATCACAAAGTTCACCTGAAACCTAAATTCTGAAAGGTTGAGAGTTGGTGGGACCTTGAAGGTACCTCATTTAAGTAAATATGTTCATTAAAAAAATAAGCATGCTGAATATATTTTCAAATGGATATAGAGACAATGGTATATACCTGGGATTCATGCGTTACAAACTGAGAATTTTTTGTTGACTAAGAAATGGATTAATTTATCTTTTCTATTAATTGTGTTGCATTAGCCAGACAAATGCTATTAGAAGCATTGTTACTCTCCATTTGCAAATGATAGAGGAAGTTCTGTACTTGGATTAAAAAATGGACCTATTTTAACTTCAAAAAAAAATCCTCCTATAACTTGGATGGGTTATCCTGTAAGAAACTTGTTGGATAGGTATAGTGATTGCATTATTGTCTCAGAAGAAACTGGTCTTACCTGCTTGTAGTGGGGTTAAGTCTACTTGCATTTGTAGCCTCGATACAAACATACTCTGAAACAGAGCTGATTGTATCACTGAGTCAAATATCTCTTTGGAATATTTGGAAATAACTGTGAACATAGGAAACATCCTTCTTCACTTCCTAGCAGACACTGCAGCGCTGTATTTAATGTAGCTCTAAAATAAGATTTTTGAAATGCAGTGAAGCGGAGAATTAGTTTTTATTGTGGGCAGGCATTTTTAGGAGAGAGTTCAATGGGAATGGATACAGTCAACACTTCAAGCCTTTCTTAGAGCCTGTAGGAGGAAAGAGGGATGGAGCAGTATATGTGTATGAACAGTGTAGTAATGGCACAGAGGTATTGTAGGTTAAGCCTCTTAACAGCTTTTGCAGGAGCCAACCTAGGAGTATTTGCTGACAATATTTCTTCCGTCTGAACAGAGGACCCTTCTTGGTGGCTTTGGGAAAGTCATGGCATCCAGAGGAGTTTAATTGTGCCCATTGCAAAACCTCCATGGCTTACATTGGATTTGTGGAAGAGAAAGGGATGCTGTATTGTGAGGTCTGCTATGAGAAGTTCTTTGCCCCTGAGTGTTCAAAGTGCCAAAGGAAGATCCTTGGGGTAAGTGACCAGCAAGTGGCCTCTTTTTTTGGTGATAACAATAACCACAGTGTTCAGTGCATCTCTGCAATGAAATTCTTTTTTATCTGGCCCAATCTGCATTCTTTTGAACATACTCTTGACATACCTTTTCAGCTCCTATTGAGTACAAACTATGGTTTTGGCTCTTCTAATGTCGAACCTTGTCAATCTCTTTGAGGAAAGGTGCTGTAGTCTCCTTGGCTCTTCCAAGTTCAGTTCCTGTTTTCATGAAGCTGTTCTGTAGTTGTGATGACCAAAGTTTCTTGAGCAAAATGCTTTTAATTGGCAGCATTTCACAGAATGGGAGCAGGGCGGAGTAAAAAGAAATAATCCTCCTTAGCTAGTTGAACACACTAGTTGACTAGATGTGAAGTACTGTAATATTGCCAGTGGTAATGTAGATAGAAAGATGTGTTATCCTACTCAGCACTGATATTGCTAATTTGAGCCTGCCGGCTGATTGGCCACTGTTTTACTGCAGACAGCAATGTGTCTGGATTCTTGTGTAACTGGGGTCATGTAACTCTGGCAGCACAATTCTCAAGTCATATTTGGCACTGTAGCATCTTCCAAAACAGCACAGAGCAGTCAATTTTCAGTGTGATCTCCTTTGATTAACTCTTTACAGACTTCGGGAGAAAGCAGAGATGCTTTTTTTCTTATTTCAGGGAACCCTTGTGGGTGACATCCTGATTAAAATTAGAGGTGAACAAATGAGTTGTTTAATCTGCCCAACTTTAACCTGAACCTTCCAAAAGCCCCAAAAGATGAAAAAAGGAGCTCATGAAAAAAGGAGATGTACCATAAATGAAGTACCTCATTAGGTTTAACATTGCAGAGTTTGTGTGCACAACCCATTTTCAAAGTAGCCGTAGGAAACAGTATTCTTGAAATGAATGAAGTGTGGAGGCATGGTTACCACAATCTAGTCATCACATCAAAATAATGTGTTCATAACACTTTTTCTAATCCCCACAGGAAGTAATAAATGCTTTGAAACAAACTTGGCACGTTTCCTGCTTTGTGTGTGTGGCCTGTCATAACCCCATCCGCAATAATGTCTTCCACTTAGAAGATGGAGATCCCTACTGTGAGACGGGTAAGAAGCAACACAACCAAAGTTTACTGCAGCTGTGCAGGGAAGCAGAGATCTATAAAATTGAGGGAAAAAAATAATTCCTTTTTCTCAAGCTTCACATCAGAAGTGCCCCAGAAAATTCATGTAACTTTCATCTATCAATTCAAAGCAGAAACAACTGCTGTAGACACTTTGAGTTTGTGGCAGGAGAAGTTGGTGAGAATTTCTTCACTGGCTTCGGTAGCAGCAAGCTTTTGTCACTGATTTTACCTTTTCTTGTTAAGCCCTCAGCTGTAGGTATCAGTGATACATTAAAGTGGTAATTTTAGAGTGACTTTCTGGTTGGCTTTAAAATAACCTGAAGTTTATGTAAATTTGCTTCTTTACTAAACACAAGCAAATGCCAGTGGAGTAATGTGTTTTACTCTGAATAGCCTCATTCACAGCCTGAGGGACTTCCAAGAGCAAGCAGTCTGTCCAGGTAGTTTTTTGCAGGATCAGGGATAACATCTGTTGAACATATGCTCAAGACAAAAAAAAGGCTGTTGGGAAAAATACAGTGATACAATTATAGCACTTGAAAGCCTGATGAGCAATATTATGTGAATGATGTGGCTTAGAAGTTCAGAGGGATTCTGGTTTGGTTTTTAGCACTTCGAGCTAATTATAACTGTTTTTATAGAATCATAGAGTGGTTTATGTTGGAAGGGACCTGAAAGATCATCTAGTTCCAAACCCCACCCCCAGCCATGAGCAAGGACACTTTCCACTAGATCATGTTGCTCAAAGCCCCATCAAACCCTGCCTTCCAGAGATGAAGCATCCACAGCTGCTCTGGGCAACCTATTCCAGTGTCTCTCACCACCCTCCCAGTGAAGAATTTCCTCTATTATCCAATCTAAACCTACCTTCTTTCAGTTTAAAACCATTCCCCCTTGTCCTTTCTACGTGCCCTTGTGAAAAGTGTCTTTTCAGCTCTTTTGTAGGCTGCCTTCAGGTACTGTCAGGCTGCTGTAAGGTCTCACTGAAGCCTTCTCTAGGCTGAACAACTGTAACTCACTCAGGCTTTCTTCATAGAAGAGATGCTTCAGCCCTCTGAGCATCTTCATGATCTTCTCTGTACTTGCTCCAGCAGGTCCATGTCCATCCTGTCTTGGAGCCCCATAGCTGGATGCAGGGCTCCAGGTGGGGTCTCACCAGAGCAGATGGGGAAGAATCCCCTCCCTCACATGCTGGCCACTCCTCCTGTGATGTAGCCCAGGATGCAGTTGGCTTTCTGGGCTGCAAGCGTACATTGCTGAGTCATGTTGAGCTTCTTGTCAACTGATTATTATTAATATGAACAGTTTTTGTTTATGTTGTTGTCCTAGTTTGCTTAAAATTCTCCATGTACCACTCTGGCCTAGGAAAGAAACAGATAATTTGTAAAACAATTTCCTCAAAATGGAAAAGAGACAAAATTGTAGCAAAATCATGTTTTCACAGTGCATGCTGTTTACATCTGTGTTGGAACTGTCAGTTTGACCCTTTTTATGGTTTTCCTTCTACTCTTAGGAGCATTGCAGTTAACTAGAGATAGAAATGAGTTGACCAGGAAATGATTTAGCACGAAATTCTAATCATCTTTTTGGAGTTAAGATTTCCTTCTGGAAATCCCACACTTGTTCACAGCAGGTGCTGTGGAGAATGCTAAGTACTGTAGGGATGAGGAAAGCAGGGAAAATTTTTCCAAAATTTCTCTTGTCAGAGCTGTTTTTGTGAGGTGTTGGTAGATACCAAAGGACAGTGTAGGTTATTGCTCACTTGGTGACACAAGTAGGGTAACATGTTGCTCCTATTGAATTCGTGGAGCAGCAGAGGAAACAAGTATACTAACAGCATCCTCCACTGTGACAGCATGGTGAAATTTCATCCTGAAGCAATCTGAAGCCCCTAATCCTGGTTACTGTTTGATGACTCAAAAATAGTACTGGAGTAATCAATAACTCCTCTTTGGATGGAATGCTCATGACTGGGTTTGTTCTGTTCAGGTTCAATTCTTGTTCCTGCCACCAAATGATCCGTTTGTCGTGAAGTGCATTGATTTGTGCTACTGTTACAACTCTGTGCAAAAATGTGAGTTCTTCTATACTGTGAGCAGGGAAAACTGTGATAAAATGTCAAATATACTACACTTCTCTCAAAGTTTATTTCTGAGATAAAAAGTTAGTAGCACAAATTAATGTAGACACATTCTGTGAGGTGTTATTGGCAGTGATACTTTGTAATGGCTCTGGCTTTCTAACTAGATGTTAATTTGAGATACATTAATTCTTCAAAGACTTTCAGTCCAGCTGGAGTTATGAGTCTATGACTAATTTTAAAGAAATAAGGAGTAAATGTCATTGCCAACTTTTCTTCTTCCTAGTGTAAGGGAGAGTTCTAATTTTAAATCTGTGTTTGAAATTATAACAGCATCATCTATTCGTATTAAGGGAGTTTAATCTGAAAAACGTTCTGGGTTTGGATGTCAAGGCTAAAATTAAATTAAAAGTCCAGATATCTACAACTTTGTGGTTTTTTGTTTGTTTTTTTTTTAAGTGCAGAGTTAGTAGCCTAGTTTTGAAAATGCAGTATGCAGGAAGCCTTGATATATGACTGTATGAGAAGTCCGCCTTGGAAGGCTTCTGTGGTATCGCAATTCAAGCATGAAAAAGCAAAAGAAAGTTGATGCCCTTCGTTCTCCCTTATCTGCTGCCCTTTCTTCAAAAGAAAAGCCAATAAACTTATCAACACAAACCACAGGCCAACTTACAAAAGGCTTTAGCTGCTGGCACCAGGAAAATATCAGTAAGATTTTGTATGAACACAAGTGCAAAGAGCTGAAACAGTATGGTCTTGGGATCATGTCCTTCAGGGATTTTGCACAGATGTGTCCTACCATTTTGTATTTTTATGATCTTTCTTCTCATTAAACACTTGTGAATTCATTCCAGTAGCATGGATTAATGAAGGTGCTCAGTGAAGATGTAACTTGCCAGTGGCAGTCATTGAGGGTTTTGCTTTTCCAGAGCACTCTTGTTCCCCATCCTGTTGATATGTCTCCTCGTGATGCATTTTGAGGGAGGTCAGCACATGAAACTCTGCCTTACTAAACAGAAATATGACTTCTGGGCTTGACACATCTGATAATCCTCTGTTGGCTCTGCTGCAGTAAGCACTAGAGCTTCAGCCGATCTGTATAATTGAGTAAAGAAACAAATCCATTTCTACCGCTCTTCCCACTCCTTATAAATCTCCTTTGCAAACAACCCCTGGCATCTAATTTCCCTGTCAGAGGCAGAGTATTACTATGGTAGTAACACACTGTTACTGGTAGATGGAGTCCAAAGCTTCATTCTGTCTGTCGCTCCAGTTCATCTTACAAAGACATAATGCTGCATAATATGTTTGCTATGCTAGTGTCCTGATCCCAAATACTCTCATGTTATAGTACAAATGCTGTTGTCTTCTGTGCAGGAATAAAACATTTCCTTCCTAGAATGGGGGATTTGAGAGTTGAAATAAGTGAAAAAGACCAAACAGCTTGGAGTGAAATTTAGGCCTGCATAGATGGGCAGCAAAGGGGTGACTTGCAACCCCTGAGATGGGGCAAAGTGAGTGCCAAACACCAAGACTGTGTGAATAGGGTTGGGTTGTCAGTACCACCGACCCAAATTTATACGTGTATTTTGTTCTTTTAGTTTGTTCTGCTCTCTCCTCTCTCTTTTTAAAACTTTGCTGTTGTTGTGGAGTATGAACAGTTCAGTGCCATTTGTTTTAGTTCCTACTCCCTGAGACTCCTAGAGAAGCTTTTCTCTGCTAACTCCAGGGAAGGCTCCAGAGGCATCAAGTCAATCCAGTGCTTAAAAATGAATGGTGCAAATACTCCTCAAAGAGTCTGGTCACTAATAACCATCCTGACAGCCTAGTGATACTTTTTGTTACACATAATAAATATATTGCCTAAAGCCTCCGGTTTGGTTTTTTTCTTCTTTTTTGTTTTCCTTTTTTTTCCCTTTTTCTTCCCCTTTTTTCTTTTTCTTTTTTTTTTTTTTTTGAGTGGGGGGCAGGGTGGGCTGGTTTTTTTTGTTTTGGGTTGTTTTAGTTTGCTCTTTTGCATTTTTTGTTTTGTTGGGATTTTTTTTGAGTTTTTTTAAGCCATATAATAAACTTCAGTGACTAGAAATGTATTTTGACTTGATTCAAATTTCTAGACTCTGTTTAGGGCAGAAGCCTGATGATTACATGATTTTGAGTAGTGCAGTCTGAGGCAAATATTGTGCCAGAATGTAGGCAGGAGTTTATTACTCACTGAGGAGGTCGGTTGAGTGCACAGCTGGGGCACACTTTCAAAGCAGAGTTGGAGAGAATGTAAGGAGCATGTAGAGTTCGTGCGGGTGCTCTGCAAGGAGTATGTTTCTCCCTCCCTGAGCACGCTCTTGATCTCAAGGAAATGAAACACCAGGAAGATGGAAACTGTTCACTTGAAAGGACAAGGAAGGGGATGAGAACTGAATGAGCAAGGAGAAGATGACATCTTAGTCTTTAGATCTAGGAGATCTTTGTTCAGTGTACTCAGTCTCACAAAACTCAGCAAGTCCAAACCCACTGCCATTGAAAGAAAAGCACAAAGGTTTCAAAGGATCAGTTTTGCTTTTCTACATATGCTTTAAAATCTGTTGGTATATCTTTGCAGATTACTATGCCCTCTTCGGTACTATGTGCCATGGCTGTGAATTCCCCATTGAAGCTGGAGACAGGTTTCTTGAAGCTCTGGGCCACACTTGGCATGACACTTGCTTTGTATGCTCCGTGAGTAAAACTAGTCTATGTTTTAAACACACCTGGGCAGCAGTGCTTGTGCTAACCTCACCAGTATAGGAATTAACAGCTCTAACCTCTTTCAATCCCCTGGGCCCAAACAAAAAGTTATTGGGAAGGTGTGTTGCTATCGTAAACCTTTGGCATGGATCCAAGAGAAGCTGTCCTGAATTGCAGCCATATGTCCTAGCACTTAACCCTTGATGTATACTTCTTCGAAGCAAGTGTTGAAGGTCATTCAGGAAGGGGTTGTGTTTCCAAAGTAGCAAGAGTGCTTTTGACATAAAGACACTGTAGCCAAGGTATTGCCTGATAATATTGTATATCCAAAACAAAAGTCCCAGTCTTAATGATTGGGTTGTTGTCGTTTTTGCTTTTGGTTTTGTTTTTTTTTTTTTTTTTAATAAATGCTGAACCTACCTCTGTTCCCAGTTAAAAACCTGTTGTCTTAAAAAAAGATTATGCTTATACCAATCACTAGTATTACATCAAAAAGAGTATCCCTAAGACAAAGGTAATTCGTATTCTTTGAATATATTTGTGCATAGAACAATACCATGATTTGGCATTCTGAATAATTGTGGTGTAATTCATCCATCTGAATTGGGTGATCTTTTCTTTTTTATCCCATTTCAGGTATGTAGTGACAGTTTGGAGGGCCAGACTTTCTTCTCCAAGAAGGACAAGCCACTGTGCAAGAAACATGCTCACTCTATCAACATCTGATGCTTGGAGCTCATCTTGCGTAACAAATGTACTGAGCAGAAAGGTTAAAATGTCCATGTTCAATAATTGGTTAAAATTATTTATATACAATTTTTCTAAAATGGAAGGGTGATGGGAAAACTTGAGGGTATTGTACACTAATTTTTCAGAGCTTTTATCATTTAATGTTTTGCTTCATAAAAAGAAAAGAATCAGGAATTGCACCCAAGCCAAACAATTAGAGTGTCTTCACCTCTACACTTGGTACATTTCTGTATTAATTTCATGATTTTATGACCACATTTATATCTGTTTCAGTATGAGAAGTGAAGTGTCTATAAAAATAAATACCTGATATTAGAAGTCTTGCTTTTGCTGCTCTTCAACACGTAAAAGGAGATTGGCTTCAGCAATCCAGATCACTTTATTGCAGTGGTGTTTTTAAAGTCTGTCTAGAAGTATTACAGCTAAACTCCATTAAAAGGAACTCAAAGCAAAGATAAAATTACAGAATACCTAGTTTAAAAGCTAGTATTTTTATTTGATATTCATATAAATGAAGCCTCCTGCACAATTACACGTACCTGTGCCTTTGCAGTTAAATTTCTCATGGATTTGCAAAGGACAGAGACTTATACAAAGCAGTTAAGTTCGCCAGTGGCTCTGCTTTTAAAAAAGAATAGTTTAGAGGATGCCACTTGGAAGAAAACATAAATGGGATACTCTTCCTTAACTCATGTATTATCAGAACACTGGCCAAAAAACCTTGCTGCTGAAGGTATATTTGACAGGATGGAAATATTAGATCAGATCTTAAGGGAGCAGGGATTTACACTGTTCTGTTTGCAGTTCAGGTTTTAGATAGCTTTAAGTGCCTTGGAAAGAGGAAATTGCACTGAATCTGCAGGTAATAGTGTTTAATATCCAGAATGTGAGATTCTGGTCTTGAATGAGGGCAACCGCTGAAGTGCAAATGAGGACGTTGTTTTTCTCTCAGTACATTCTTTACCATGTAGCTCATGAATATTGATGGTGTGCCAGGTAGCGTACTGAAAATTTAACATTCTTGATCAGCTGTTATGATTTTTATTAGTTTAGGTTTTATTTCTCCCTTTTCTTCCAGATGTAGGGAATATACTGTTGAATAATGCTATATTAGTTAAGCAGCTCAGTATATCTCTCAGATCCTGAAGGGAGCAGAGAGACAATACTGTCATTATGCATTTACTGCAAGCCAGGAAACCAGCCAGTTCTGTGGCTTGATACGAGTTTCACATCCACACAGAGAGTCAGCACAGGACCTGTGCACCAGCTGATTCCCACTTAGCTTCAAATTAGAGCTTAAGTAGTATGGAGCAATTGTAGGCAGATAGGGAAAAGGTAGTGCCCCTCTGCACAGGGTGAATTTCACTCCAGCAGAATTGCACGACAGAGAAGGGGGGTCATCTCAGGACCAGAGCAGATTTCTGAAGAAAACTGGATTTACATGCTATTTTATTCAGCTGAGATGTCAGAGCTGAATTGTTAGTCTTTAGTGTTCTTTCCAGTAGACATTAAAAAAAAAACCCAAAAAAAACATTTACTGGTTTTGTTGTTGGGAGGGCAAGGGTCCTGATACAAGTGGCAGTTTTATCCATAAAACTGTAGGGAAAAATCACAGAAAATTGCTATGGTTGACTAAAGCAATTGTAATGAGGAACATCAACAAAAGACGAGGGAAGAAACCCAAAATTTCTGCTCTGAATTATGAAAAGATAATTGGCTTTCTTATTAATTCAGCAAGGCAGGTTCACATTGTGGGGCTGTTTCACTTTATTTCCTGAAGTTGTTTTTCTTCAATACTGCCATATTTCTTTTTTTTAACTTCTGGTGGTACAGATGAAATTTGGTAATTTGGTGAATATTGGTAAATAAGAAGAAATTTGGTGGTACGGTATAAAGCTATTTAAAATGTTTACACTCTTGTAGATGTACCCTTCTGTGAGTTTGGCTGAAAATCAAAAGGGTAGAAGCAGACTGGGCATATATACCATATATTATATGGTAATATATAAGACAGGTTGCTTTTGAAATTAAGTTGAATGTGGAGAAATGAAACCTAGAGACTAGGTTTCAGTGGAGCTATGTTGCACATGCATGAGGAAAGAGAGTGGAAATGCACAGGATGACATTCAGTAATTTCTGCAATTCAGACCTTGCTATTTTAACATAGGATAGAAACTTCTAAGTTTGTCCTTAAAATCCAATTACATTTTGTTTAGTTTCATCACTTTAATTGGAATTGTATTTTTTAATCTATATGCTGTAGAGTTTGAAATTTTTCAGTTGTTAATGAATTTGAGGACAAAAGCCTGAAAGGCGCCAATAGAACTGCTTCATTTAGCTGCTTTGCCTTTTAATTTCTGCTTTTATCTATTTGTTTAAAATTTAAAAGGAAACATAGAGTCACTGATACATAATGAATATTTAATGGCTTTACCAAATCATATAAATAAACTAAAAGGAACATAATTTTTATCATTATTTTAATAAGTGAGATTTTAGTAGAGCACTTTATAATAATGCCATATATCTCACTGAATATTTATTAGCCTTTTTTTTTTTTGTTTAGAACTATTTCATCCTGGTATCTTTATATTTTGTTTATTTGTAAGCCTGCCTTTGCCTCTAGAATCTTTTGTGGTGTGAGCGTGTGTATGTGTTTATATATACTTCTCTATTCATGCACACGTATGCACGTACATTGAGAGATACATATATATGTGTATTTGAATGAAGACTTAGCAAAAATTGGCACCATTCCCTCATCATTTGGGAATTTTGTGAGGTTTCCGACTGTTCATCATGCAACACATGTATAGCGTTTATGTTTTGAGGGACTGTTAGAAAATCAGGAGAGACATGTTAGTAATGTAACTACTGTAGCTTTTTGCATGCATTTTCAGTCAGTAATTATTTTTCTTCCAAAACTGCCTATGAGAGAATTGAGTTTAACTCTAGTTGAAGCCAGAAGGCCTTTATAAGTGAATAATTGATTCATGATGACACTTTCAGTATATTGTAACTAAATAATTCAGGATTATGTGTAAATATAAATGCTTAATATAACAATGCAATAAACATAAAAGCAAAAGTTAAGTTGTGATTCAGTGTGTGTTGGTCTGTTCAGTTGTGTACCTGTTTCTTCACAGAGCTCCTTGCATCAGGTAGCCACGTGAGCTGCTTTGCAAACATTGTTTTATGCTAAACTACTAGCTGCTAAGTCCTGGTGATTTCTTTCCTTGTGTTTAATAATCTTTGGCATCAAATTTTGGCTGTTCACATTTGCAAATTTAATTATAATTGAAAAACATAACAAGCAAATAAACCCTACTCAAAACCTGAAATTCTCTATCTGTCCTCAGTTATTTTGTGATTGTTGGATGTTTTCTTTTCCTGAATCATAGTAAAAGAAAGCCCTGATTGTATACAGGAATAAATATCATTTGCGCTGCTCATTCTTCGGGGTTTTTTGGTTGTTTTTCAGGATGGAGCTTTGTTCTACAGAAAAGGACTTGGGGTCCTAGTGGACACCAAGCTGACCACAGGCTAGTGATATCCCCTTTGTGACAAGGAAAACCACCTAATGGGGCCCATTAGGCAGAACATTGCCAGCAGATTGGAGAAGGTGATCCTTCTCTGCTCAGCCTTGGTGAGACACATCTGGAGAGCTGAGTCCAGTGCTGGTCTCATCAGTACAAGAGACATGGCTGTACTGGAGTAAAGAGCTAGGAAGATGATTAAAGGCATGGAGCGTATGTCATACAAAGAGAGGCTGAGAGAGCTGGGACTGCTCAGCCTGGAGAAGACAGGGCTCAGGGGGGATCACACTGATGTGTACAAATACCTGGACAGGGGACTCAAGAAAATGGAGCGAGATTTGGTTCAGTGGTATGTAGTGACAGAACGACTCTGAGGATGGTCAAACACTGGCACAGGTTTCCCAGAGAGACTGTGGAGTCCCTATACTTGAAGAGACTCAAAGCCCAACTGGACACAGCCCTTGGACTAGTTAAGGTCCCTCCATCTCTATAGGTCCTTTCTAACCTTGGTAAGTCTCTGATTCTCCATCTTTTCTCAAGACAGATTGAAAGATGTCAATACTATATTGAATACTGTCATCTCATCTCATCTNTCAGCACTGCCTCTGCACAATCCTAAACATCCACTGGTCTGATTACAGGACAAATGTGTCTGTCCTTGAACAGGCAGAGATCACCAGTATTGAGGCCATGCTGCTTAAAGTGCAGCTGTGCTGGGCAGGGCACATCTCCAGGATGGAGGATCACTGTCTCCCTAAGATTGTGCTCTACGGTGAAGTTGCTGCCACAAGAGAGGAGCCCTGAAGAGGAGATACAAGGATTCCCTGAAACAACACCTCAGCCTTGGCCATATTGAACACCATCACTAGTCCACTCTGGCCTCCAATCGGGAGAAATGGAGACACACCATCCATAACGCTGCTGCCTCCTTTGAGAACACCTGCAGAATCAGTCTTGAGGAAAAAAGACAATGCAGGAAGAACCGTGCCTCATCAATACCGCCAATGGAGACTTTCCGCTGTGCCTTCTGCAATCGGACTTGCCTATCTCGCATTGGCCTTTTTAGGCATCAGCGCACTTGCAGAAAGCGTGGGTAAAGCCCTTTCCAAATCTCCATTCCCAAAGCCTAACCATGAGATAACATAGCCAATTCCTTCACAATAATACAGTCTGGTAAGAATCACCTTAGCTGGGTATCTCGTAACTAGGCCAATGCACTGTTGTTTTCTACCTTTATTTACATAAGCAAAGGAAAACACTGCACACAGCTCTATAAAATTCAGAGGCAACTTTACAGAAAACTTGCCTCCCCTTCAGTGTTTAGGCTATGAACAAGACAAATGCTAGTCTATTTGCAAACAGTATATTAAGCTCCAGAAGCCAAACTTTTAAAGGCATCAAGGCTGCATTTGACATTTTAATGGCAAAGGTTTGGTTTCTATCAATCACAACGTCACGTAACATTAAAATGCACCGACAAAAAAAAAAAAAAAGAGATCTGTCATTCATTCATTAAGATGCTGTAATCCAGTGTAAGATTTATAGGCTTAAAACTCAATGGTGTGTTTTCACAATAAATCCATTTTCACTGCTCAGCACAGAACAAATCTCTCTGTCACTCAAAATATTTGCTGGTCAAAATGCTCTGTATGAGATCTTCAAAGGGTTTCTCACAAAATTGCATATAAATCCTTTTACCAGCAAAGGCTTAATTTAGGTTTGAGTTTTACTTTCTTGAGACATAGGTTAATATCTTGGGCTCAGACAAGATCTTGGTTATATCAGAAACACATAGGGCCTAATTTATTATTAGCAGTCTGGTGTTAATTAGGGGGAATTACCAGAAATAGTTTGCTTGATGGAAATTTATTATGGGATCACACTTTACTGATGGCAAAATAGGAGTCACTGAAAGAGTGCAGCTCCTTCTCATAACCAACTAATTAATAAGGTGCCAAAATTCCTCTGAGAAGTTTTGGTCCTAACTATGGGAACCTTACAGAGCAAATGGTTCCTATGCAGTATTTAAATTTTAAAAGAGGAAAAGAGAGAGGAGAAAAAGCTGCCTAGCAGAAGTCTCAAAAGTGGTATGGCTTTTTCTTGAATTTATGAAAGAAAATATTTAGCTGCGTTTTCAAGCTCATTAAAGAATGGCTTTTCTCAGACAGAAAAACAACAGCTAGTTTATGATCTTGTTTGGTATGCTTGAACTCAGTTTTCAGTTTTACTTGTGCATACTGTACACTACAGCTTGTAATTTTATGAATTGGGCTTATAATGAGCTTTTATATTACTCTTTATTGCTTTGTCTAATGGTCTTTTCATCATCATTTGCCATGGAAGTTGAGGTTGGCATAGATAGGAAACTGAAAAATAGAGCAAATCTCTGATAAGCCCTGGTCTATTTTAGAATGACAGTTTGGGGATAGAAAACCACTGTCTGTTTTTAGGAATCTCATGAAATTTGTGTGAGAATGGCATGTTATAATAAGATGGAGTGAAGCAAAAATGTCTCTAAAAGAATTTAAAATCACCATGCTAAAATTTACACATGGCTGATTTGGAATAAAATATTTTCAAAAAGTTTTTTCTAAAAAAATATTTGATGGCAAGGTATGCAAGTTGTAATAAAGCACTTTTGTATTTGCACTAGAAATACCTTAAGCTATTTGAAAATATCCAGCATTTTGGGTATGCTTTAATAGATTTCTCCTGTACTGTGAAACTAAGGATGGTGTCATTGTGCTCTGAGTAATATTCACACTTTCCATAGGATCACAGTTGTTTCCTTTTCATACTCATGCCTTTGCTTTGCTTTTTCTTACTGCTGGGCAGCGCCGTTGTTTGTTTTAAAAAGCATTTCAGTACAAGATAATCCTGTCAGGTGTGTCCCTTATTTCTCTTTGTGATGCATCAATGAAATGTCAAATGTTCCTTCAGTAAATATAAACTGGAACTAAATTTTGGCACTCTTTCCAAAATGTCAAGTTTTCCCACCCAGGAGTTTCCGCTGGAAAAATAACTTGAGATACTAGACCAAAATGGTAATTATATCCCACATAAAGTTTTTATTTCCCTTGAAATCCATCAAGCAAAAGGGAAACACATGAAAATGAATGTAGGGCCAAAATCATTGATAAACTAAGCAGAAGCAGCATCACTGATTTCAACGTATTTCTCTCCAAATTAAAAACAATTGGTATCAAAGCTACATTAAGTTTATGCTTACATTTGTCCAGTAAGATCAGAATCAAACTAAGGATTTGGTCCTTGGTTTTAGCAGGATTTCCATTAAGGTACGCTCTCATTTGGGAGTTAACAAAACCTTTAAGTACCACGCTGCCCAAAGACAGGAACATCACTGCAAGAAATAACTCTGTTTCCTAACTGTATATTTAATTTCTCAACTCTCAGATGTTCAGTGTCTCTGGATGAACCATAACAGGCTACATAAGAAAGGGAAAATCTTTCCCTGATACTAATCTGCTCACTCTCACACCTTGCTGATTCAGTGAAATCCAATGAAATTGTTATGCATCTCTACTCAAATAGAACATAAAAGTTTTGTACTCATTTTGTACTCGTGCTTGGATCAACATTCTCGGAGAATAAAAAGGATGGTGAATTCATAAATAATTTGGTTCTGCATGGAAGATGAACTGTTGGTATTTGCACTAAATTGAGGTACTCTCTGTGGATTTGCCCACATGAGAGTTCTTCAGCATTTCTTGCCATTTATGTTTGTTGTCCCAGCAGGTTTTCTTCAATTTATGTAAAGCCTTCAAAGTGTCCTTTAAAAGTGGATTGAGAATTGCTCAGATTTTTCCAATTGCTTTCAAATTCACTTTCATTATTTTAAGTGTTGATCATGACACTTAAAGCAATCACTCTCTCCTGCTGTGTGCAAAGAATAAATTACATTTCACAGGGCATTATTTATTTATTTATTTTTAATATGGCCTGCTCTTCTTTGTACGTTCTCAGCCTATGACTACTGGAGGCAGGTATGGTATAAAATAGAGCAACTTAATGTTTGCCTAGGGTTCCATCATGGACTTATACTTGGCTGTAAACAATGGCAGTGAAGTTGATCCACTGTGTGACTTCTTTTTCGTGTGACTTTTTTTTCCACATACGGTACCCACCATGATTATCAGTAGAGGATTACTAGGAAATTCTGACCACTGGTATCTGGAGAAGAAAATAGGTTGGACTTTCTCTGAAATAAATCAGTGTATATCAGAGGGAGTAAAATGATACTACAATAAGGCTGCAAATTTGCTTTTAAGTCTTGATTGTTATTTTTTTATCCTTTTTCTTTTTTTTCCAAGTAGAACATCTGTGGTACCTTTGTGGAGATGAGTTTCTGAGGATGCTCTGATAAAGCTTATGATAATGCTCCTCCTCCTCCCCCTCCCTGAAAAAAGTCTTCACAAGATTCTAGATCTTTGGCATAGGTTTCCTGATACCATATTCATCTTCTAGGGAGTTACATGGCTGCAGTAGGAGAATCTTGTATTTTTCTGCACAGTGGTAATTAGCATTCAAGGATTGTGGTGTGTTGTGGGAGCACTGCATCACTACTCTGACAACGTTATGTGCTACTGTGAAACTGAGAGTTATAATTCACAATGTGATGGGACGGATGTGATAATCTTAGCTCAGCTGCACAAAGGCTGTAAACACTTTATGAAAATCAATATATATGGGAGCTGTGGATTGCCATCTGCATGTAGGCTCCAGGGCCTTTCCTTGGATAGGTCCTGCCACTGCAGAGATCTTGGCACAAGCTACCAACCCAGCCAGTCCATCCCAACAAATGCCCCTGCTCACTGCCTCTCTGCTGTTCATCTGCTATTCTTCCACCCAGTAATCACAAAATATTCTGAACTGGAAGGGACCTACAAAGATTATTGAGTCCAACTCTTAAGTGAATGGATTGTACAGGGACTGAACACACAATCTTGGCTTTTTAGTATAAAGCTCTAACCAACTGAGCTAATTTGTGGTGACCCTGAGCCCTTTGTCTCCCACATCCAGAGACTCAAAAATACATCTTTGGAGGCTTCTGTATAGGTTAAATTTTTTAATTATGTTCAAGGGTAATCACTGTTAAGGGCAAGCGTGAGCCTACTCTATCAATATGTTTATAAATTAGTGTAATTAATTATTTGTTTTTCAGGAAGCATGTTGAGAGAAGACTATCTTCTTCTTGGCTGGGGTTTGCAAAATCTATGAGGATGGAAATTGGTAGTCCAAATCATTTTTTTTGATTAGTAACAATGTTTGTTATTCTGTCCTCCATATCTTCCCATGATATACACTAAACTATGTTACTCCTGGAAGGGAGAAAGAGTGTCCTGAGCAGCAATTTCTAATTGTGCTTTCAGTCATTGTAGAGACAGAAGGGAAAAGGAGCTGCAGTGGTGCTGCAGGTTTTGGGGTTCAGTGACAGGAGGAAAGAGGAAGTGACAGTAGGAAACTGTTTTAGAAAAAGGGCAAGAGCTTGTGCAAGTCAGGCTGTTTTATCAGTTCTGTCTTGTCAGAGATTCATGAGCATGTGGTCTGAAAAAGGGGCATGATTTGGGTAAAACATCAGGCAGGAGCTGAGGATGCTCTTAAGGGGGACCTAAAGGGTACGAAGACCGTGCACTGTTTGCGCCATCAGTGTCTTCCTTGTTATTCACAAATGAACTTGGTAATGTGATTGTGTTGGGTGAGCCCAACATGCCCAATGATAAAGGCTGTTTTATTATTCATAGTTTGATGTCTACAAAAAATAACTTAAAAATAATGGAAATACATTTTGATTTTGATCCATCAGCTTTCTGGGGGTTGTTCATATGAGTTCCAGTATCCCTGAAAATTAGGATCTGCATGTCAGCCAAAATATGCCATGCAGGTAGTGGGGATGCTACTTTTAGGAGGGGCTCTTGTTTCGTTGCATTGAGCTGTACCAAACAGGAGTGGATTCCTATGGAAACCAGAGCACATGGTCAGGTAATTGGAGGTTGTATCTGAAGAGGACTGAATCAACACTATCTGCTATATAATGGAGTCCTTTACTTTTCAGCCTTACAGGCGTTCTTTTAATGGAAAATAAATGATATGTACAGCAAAGGCACATCCTGCAGTGGTGGTTATATATCAATGCTCTGGTCTGGTTCAAAGCTCAAACTGCTCAGAGGCTTGGAGTGTAAAAGTAAATCTAAAGGAATATTTATTAGCAGCAAAGGCCAAGCACACCAGTCAGTGATATGACCTGACTAGTGTAAAATCTGTACAGCTTGTGTGTGTGTGCGTGCGTGCGTACGTGTGTGATTGTGCAGTTACAGAAATGAAAGCCTGTCATGGCTTAACCCCAGCCAGCAACCAAGTACCATGCAGCTGCATAGCACTCCCCTACAGTGAAGAGGAGTATCAGAAAAAGTGAAACTCATGGATTGAGATTAGAGCAATTTAATAATTGAAACAAAGTAAAATATAATAATATGAATAATACTAGTGATAATAACAACAGCAATACTAATAGGAATGAAAAGGAGATAGAGAGAGGATTAAAACCCAAGAAAAACAAGTGATGCCCAACACATTTGCACACCGCCCACTGACCAATGCCCAGCCTGCCCCTGAGCAGCAATCAGCAGCCCCTGGCCAACTCCATGATGTGCTATGATATGGAATATCTCTTTGGTCAGTTGGGGTCAGCTGTCCTGGCCATGCTCCTGCCCAGCTTCTCGTGCGCTTCTTCATGTCAGAACATGGGAAACTGGTAAGTCCTTGGCTTAGGGTAAGTACTGCTTGTCAACAACTAAAGCATTAGTGTGTTATCAACATTAGTCTGATTCTGAATCCAAAACCCAGCACTGTACCAGTTAATAAGAAGAAAATTAACTCTATCCCAGCTGCAACCAGGACAAGGCCTCTATAGAGAAAAGTACACGGAGTATTCTTTACATTTCCCCCGCCTAACAGTAGATCATACCTTGCACCAAAAAGCATATGAGGAAAAGGGCTTCAAGTGTCTGTCTGCTCTATGCATAAAGAGATGAATAAAAGGGCATGCCAAGTTCCTTTAATGAGCAGAAATGAAGTTGCTTTAAATTCTACCAGAGATTTTGGGCAAGGTCAATTCATGTTTAAGTTAAAGTTGCATACACTAAGCATGGACACAAAAAGCTAGAGTAAAACTTGTATAGCTGAAGCAGAGGCTAATTACACAGCCTTTATTGCAAATGGAAATTCTAAGTAAGGACTTAAATACTTTTCTCAATAAAAATCATCCAGATATGTTGCGAGACTCTTAACACTTGGCCAGAGCAGATGCATGGAAAAGAGCAAACAGAGAAGGAATTGATGATACTGGAGAAGAAGTGGTGCTGGCAGTTCAAGCAAAACAAGATCAAAGAGGAGATTGCTTTCAGGTGAGGTAAGCTAAATATTTTGCTTTTTTTCTAATCTCCACCACACTCCCCAGCTTAGATGGAAGCATTTGCTTCACTTTTGTCATATGATAAATTAGCCAGAGATATTAAACAAACTGTTTATTTTGTATTCATTCCAATCAGTCTGGTTTTAATTTTCTTTCTTTTGTTATAGTTGCCTTATGTATAATACTCTGCAGATGTATGCAAGAATAGAAAACCTTAAGCTCTGCCTCATAAAGATGTTGAACATAAAATGCAACTTGCAGCCCTTCTCTCATTCTTGGTCATTGTCTCCAGACAGAGGAGCTCTGCTACAGCACTCTCTAGAGCCTTTTGGCCTGGGATCTGGACACATGGAAATGCCCATTGGAATAAGGCAGAGACTGGAAGCATCACAATGCTTGTTATGAAGACAACGTGCCTGGAACCCAACAAAGCCCTGAAGCACGTGCTTCCTCTTAAACATGTAAAGAAGTCTCCTTGAAAATAACTGCTTTATTAGGCTTCAACTTCAAGCAGTCTGTCACAGCCATCTTTAAAATAATATCTGTAAGGCAAGTTTAGACATGTTTATATTCCTAACCTATTTTTTTTAAAATTATGATTGTTTTGAAATTGAGCAGGCTACTTCTCTTCCTTGCAGATCCAGGCAATCTGCACACTTTCTAAGGTCGCCGCATTTGTCACTGTGTATAGAAGGTGGATTTTACCAAAATGATTAATAACATTATTATTACTCGGCATGGCTGAATTTGAGGATGGTAACAAGTTTAAGTGATCTTGACTCAGTACAATTATTTACATGAGTCTAGTTCCAGTGTGAATCTTCTGAAATTTATGGCTGTCTGTGAGCCAGCAAATGGCAATTTTTGATTCCGGACCACTGGCTTTTTTAGTATTTGGCATTATATGTTTGCATAGGTAAAAATAGCTGCAGTCTTCATGACTGTGTTATCCTGCTACTTCCCAAGTCTGTACCTACATGCCATGCACCCTGTGGAGTAACGACGCTGTCTTCGAGTCAAAAGCAGTGACTTCTCAGTTCTTGCATGGACATTTAAGATGTCAGTCCTGAAACATGTCACTGAACTGGGCAGATTCAAGCTAAGGGAGATTTATACTGGAACTAGAGGAAGAAATAGATGTTTAGAGATGCTGTGAAGAGAAAAGAGGCAATCTAAAGCTGGTCAGGTTGGTCTCTGGTGCAGACATAGCAGCAGCAGAGAGAGGAACTGTTCAATTGTCTAGATGGCTGCAACTGCTGGTAACGACTGCATCTCTTTATAAAAAAACAGCTGCTCTTTTTCTGGGGGATATTTTAATGCCCCTTCTGTTTTGTCAGTTTCCTTGCTGGAGTTGGAAAGGATTTATGTGCACATGTCCTTGGCTTTGTTAATCAACCCAGCCATGGCAGGTATGATTTCCCTTCTGCAGTGCCATGGAGGACCCAAAAGCAGTATCATGGAAAGGAGTACAACTGCATCAAAACAGGTTGTGTGCAGGTATGGCCAAGCATCCTGTCAGGAGTTAGACCACCTTCATGTGGGAGAGTTGGCTTTAACTTTAAAAACTCCATGTGAGAATTACACTGTGTGTAAGAAACCTACTGCCTGCAGTTTTACAAGTGAGTCTCAGGTGCCCCCAATACACTAGAGCACAATAAGAAATAAAAGGTTTACAGAGAAACTTAATTCAGTGGCAAATGACTCTAAGAAAATAGATACCCCAGAGCTTGCTGGGATAACTTGCCAATTTTGGCATAAAATCTTTGCAATAAGGCCAAGAAGAACATGGATAATTGCAAAGAAACTACATTCTATAGCTGTGGTTCCTAATTCATGTCCGCCCAAGGTAGAATCAACCCCATCACATTTATCATATGCTTACATTTCAGGGATAGTTCAGGCTGCCATTGCTGTTTTGTGATGCTCCCAGATTTCCTCCTCCCTGGGAAAAGCGCAAGGAAGACATGTGCAGTGCCTTGTAAAAGAGAGAGGAGACAGTAAATGTTTGTACCATTGCACATCTCAAGTTACAGATACTGTCCAAGCCTTCCAAACACCTCTTCAGAAATGAGATAAGATTACAGTGCATTTGCACAGGGAATATCTAGGAATAACTGAATGGAAATTATTTAATTGTAAAGGCTGGAGACCATAAAACTGAAAGGGATTAGGTGTTTCTTTCTAAAGAGACTGCAGGTAAAATTGCTGTATAAAAATGATATTATCTTACATTTGCTCAGAGTTTGGAAACTATCTAATATGTAGTGTCTGTCTAATTTACAAATGTAGGAGCCCTTCCCAACAGATTTCACCTGTAATATATTTAATGTATGGCACTTAAGCACAGCCAAAATTACCCTTCTTAAATAAGTTTCAGCAGGGATTTACAGCCCTTGTTACAAGGATAGTTCACACTGGTGTGTGGTGTGAGTTTACCCAAGTGGACCAAGATGAAGGGAAGTGCTACCTCAGATCTTGATATGATTATTTGCCCATCTGTGGAGTCTGTCTTTGAATACTGCCAAGATAGGAAATATAAAGTGGCTTCAAAATGTCAAAGTCTTTAATTAAAAAGTAAGCAAAACAGTGACATCTGAAGCTAATATTACAGGGGGAAATAAAAATAGAAATGAAAGCATAGGTAACGACTTTGATTAACCAAATGCTGGTGAAGCCAAAACTCAGAGTCTGTGGGTACTTCGAGGGAAGCAGTTAAAGTGATTGCTGCTCTGCCTGCTTGCAGTGTGCTGGGACTGTCAGCAGGGCTAGGACTGGGATGGGTTTTTTTGTTCTGAAATGCTAACATTGAGCAGCTGGAATGAGAGAGGTGGCTGGGACGTGTGCAGCATCTCCTGGGGCTCCCAGTCTGCCTGTCCTTGGCAAAAAATGAGCTGAAAAGGAGCATGTCTATTCTATACCACGTGCCTGGGCAGTTGAGGCTGAAGTCAAGACCTTATGAGTTGTATTGCCAGAGCGTTCCCACCCTTGCTGAACATTACAAACTATGGAAGCGGAGTGGGTGGGAGGGGCTCAGTTATGATTGCAATGTGATTGATGAACACTTCAGGCCTGTTCTCTGAGGCAGGGCAGGAGCCAGCCATTCATCCCCTTCATCACCAGTGCCTCCTGCACTTTGCATCAGACTGGTTTTCCCTACCTGCAGCTCTGGGCCAAAGAAAATATGCCCCAAAAGGCAGAAAGGTTAGCTCATCTGTGGCTTATACCCCGCAGCCTTTGTTCACGACGGCTACTATGTTGGGAGTTTTCTTGGAATACATAGTTATAAACGGTAATGGGAGTTCTCAGAAATATCATTTCAACTCCCTGTACTTGTAACACATGCCAACACATTCAAGCTCTGATCACAGTTTCCAACCTTGCCCCCATCTTTGAGGCACTCCACTCTTTCTCCACAGACAAAAGATGCTGGACCATAAAATGCAGGGGGCAGTGATCTGGCACATGAATGAGGTTTGTCATACACGTTTCAAAACTTGTCACATCTCCCAGGAGAGCTTGTTACCAAACTTGAAGTGTCTGCATTTGAATGTAACACCAAAGGATAAATCTGCCTTTGAAGTAATCAGCCTGCAAGTATCCTGTGCTGGTCCAAGGGAAAGGATGACTTGTTTCTTTGTTTCTATAGAGCAAAATGGATTTAATGTGTATCTTTGTGAAAGCAAACCAATTAACTGTGGCTATTTGAGAATAGAAAAATGGGAATTGAAAGGGATATCACACTTCAATTTTAACTAACAGTTTGCTGTCACTTTCTTTGGATATCCTCTTTCCTAGCTGATATTTCCTCTGATTGAGTCCACTGCAGAAGTGGATCATTTCAGTGAGTTTTATGTAAGTCTACTTGGCTGTTTTACAGTTCTCTACATGTTCCGATATATTCCACTATTAAAAATTTTAAAAGTAGGTGGGGAAAGAGGAAATTTCTGGTTAATATATAACAATTTTTGAAGTCAGTGTGCCTGCACTCAATTTTTCAGGGCATTTCTCCAGATATCTGATGATGCCAGAAAAATAAAAATAGCCAACCAGCAGGACCTTTCTTAAAAACTCCCCTGCAACCGAGCAGAAGTTCCATGGCCTTAATCAGGTCCTTTTCTACTATCATTGAGGAGAAACTGAAAACACTATCACAGGCACACAGAAAAAATAAAAGTGCTATATAAAGCTGCTATAGATGACTAAGTCTTGTGCAGCAGAAAGAGTTGAAATTATGTGATCTTTTTGGTAACATCTGAACAGACATGGTTGACTAAATGGTCTAGCTGAGCTTTACTTTCAAGATTACTGGAAATGTCAGCTGAGAAATTGTATTCATTTACAGCAGGTCACAGGGAGAGCTACAAGCTTGGTGCAGACATCAGGCTGGTGGCATTATTATTGCTATTACACACACTGCAGACAAGTAGAGGTACATCTGGAACCTGGGTGTGCAGTCCCAGGGGTTTCAGATAAATTCACATTCAACTGATGAGTGAAATACCTTGTATTTGGAAAACAACAAAAAACAAACCAAAACCAAACTAATTTTTGAAAATGTGTGTTTTGAATCATAAATAAGAAAAGCCTTACACTGATAGTTTCTACAGAGGTCAACTAATAAAAAATTAAATGTGTGAAAAATAGAAGACCTGAGATGGGAATGTTTCCCAGTTCTTTTTAATTCTCTTGCTTTTGAGGAAATATAGTTAAGAGGATGTACATCTTGAAAATGTATGGGTTTGCCCATGAAATTTATTGCATTGTATTAAAAGAATTTCTTATTGAAATATTCTGTTGCTCAGAGAGGTTGGGTAGTCTCCATTCTTTAAGGTTTTAGGGTCCCATTTGAATAAAGCCTTGAGCAACTTGGTGTGACCCCACTTGGAGCAGGAGCTTAGGTTCCTCAAATCCCTTACAAACTGAATTATCCTGTACTCTTATCCAGAAGACAAAGAAGGATGATTTTTATTTCACACTTTTAGGCAAAATTTTTTGTATTTGTGTGCAAGAAATGCTCTTCTTGATGGAAAGAAAGGACTTAACTGGATTCATATAAAATTTCACACACTTTCCAGGAAATTTAGCTGAAAATACCATATCAAACCACCTTCCATTCCATTAATAGCCTTTTATGATTTTACATCCAAATGAAAATATTACAAACTGTGGAAGTTAAATAAATGACGAAACACAAGAGCCGTTAATGACTGAGTAGCTTGGCAAATGAATTAACAAGATAGTGTGAGCTATATTAGCTTAGTTGGTTGACCTATGTGTATTATTGATAATTCTCTACACAGAATCAACATTATGAGATCTTCAGTTATTGCTAAAGCAGATGAGCCAATCTGGAATAATTCCAGGTGCACCTGGTTCATCCCATCTATGATTTATGCCAGCTGTCAAAAGTTATCTGTGAAATTCTTACTCATGTCTTTGTTCTTATTCTTGCTTTGTCTGATAAGGCAGTATCTGGGCTGCTAATCCGTATGATACCATTTTTTTCCTGACAATTACTTTGTGTTATTACTTACACATTTCCAATAATATACCTAAAGAAAAATGGATGTATAAAACACTGAATCTGAAATCTTATGCTTATGCCATTCATAGTATTTCAAACTCTTCAGGAAAATATTGCTTCAATTGCCCAAAGCTGTATAAACCTAGGGGAGATGCTTACTCTTGCCTCCATGTGTGCATACATCTTGTTTTAACCTGACTCCAGTCCTACATAGCAATGTTCATTGAAAACTCCACAAAGGTAACATGCCACATATCAGCTTAGCAGCTGAAAGATGCATAAATTCAACCGCAAGAGAAAAATGAAATTAGGTAAAGGGAAAAAGTTAGTGATTCAAAGTCACTTAGACATCAGCTGTTTTGGGTTTGAACATAAGAAAATGAAACTACATGGGCTTTATGTGAAATCTCTTCCATCTGTTTCAAGGTTTTTGTTTTGTGGTTAGATATGAATTTTTCAAACATGTTTTTCATAGATCCATTCTGAGTTTATTGTGATGCCTTCCAAAGGTCATGGTTGAAGTCACTGTAAATAGATTAAATTACCATTCCTGTACAAAGAGAGGAGTGTATACAGTCACTGGACTAATCCCAGTGTGACTTCCCAACCTTATGTGGTTGTTTCAAATAGCAAAGTGAAAATCTTCATGTGTGTTTCTTTTGTCTTTGGATTTTTCCAAGCAAGTCATCAATTTCCTCTTCACCTGCAAAGAATTACCCAAATCCTCTTATTTCATGATACTGATTTATTTTATAATTCTGATACTAAAAGGATCCAAACTAAGTTAGAGTGACTCCAGGAGATGCTTTATGTCTTTTGGATCCTTAAAAAGACAGCTGACTTGAGAATAACATGACAGAAGAGCCCCTTGTCTTCCTCCAAGAGGTTAAACCTAATGGACTGCAATTCATATGTGGCAGAGAGTTTGGTGCATTGTGGCCTGTTATTGGAATTTAATAGAGCATCTGAAAATTTGAAAAAAGATAAGCAATCCTTACAAGGAAGATGTGAAGCAGAGAAGGCAAACTAGGAAGCTTGAAAGTAAGTATAATTTGAATTCATATTGTTTTCCTATAATTATTTAATCCTCAGGGCCTGTCATGCTTCTTCTGGCTGCATAAAGAGATACAAGAGCAAATACAATCACAAGGTTTGAAGTGTTCATTACTGCAACTAGGTATATCTATAGTATTAAAGCCCAAAGTGTTGCAGTTTAGAAAGAGGTAGACCTAGGTTTAGGTACAGAATAGACTCTGGAATAAAAAGTTTACTTTTGAGAAAGAATTTGAGATAGTTGTCGGTTTAATGGTTGGTTCTGGGGTTAGGATTTTGCTTTATATATTTGCTGCACAAGAGACAGAGAAATACATGATGATACAGATGTTAATATATGTCACTTTTTTAGCCATAAATCAGTACTGAAATTAAAAAAAAAAAAATAAATACTTGTTTCTAGGTATCTGTCATTTGCAGAACTGGGGAAAAAAATCAAAATCCCAGGACTTTCCAGCGCTGAGGAGAAATTGCTTTTGGGACTGTGAGACACTTCTTTGCATCTGGGCAGAAACTTGTACAAGTTCTAGAGGTAAAAATAATGGAGAAAAAGGAAAATACTTTTTTCAATAGGTGATTCGGGTTTCTTAAAGTAACATTAGAATGTACTCTGAAGTTTTAAATTTTAGAGAAAATCAAAATAATTACATTTTTAATAGATACAGGTAGAATCCTAATTGGTTGTATCATATTCCTGGCAAACTATCATAGGGGTTCTTATACTCATATCAACTGTGCTTGTGAGTATAAATATATACATACATATATCCCTCTCTCTCTCTATATATATATATATCTCAATCATAATATGTACATGTATATATGTGTGCCTGAGTTTCTGTAAAATCAAATGACCCATATGCTTTTTCCTGGGCTATGCCCAGCACATTCATTTAATTATTCAGTGAGAACATACACTACAAAGTCCTTGGACCTTTTTCTTTTATTTCTTTCTCTTTGTAAAAGCTTTGGTACTTTTTGGCAGTGGTTCATATAGTCAGTAGAGTACCTTTAATGGGGCAAAGGCATTTTTATTACCCTTTAAAATGTTTAATAGAGTTTCTGTATAATTTCTCAGCATGTTCTATTTGTTTATTTCTGTATATTTTTGGTATAAAGAAGTAACATTGTGATGCTAGGTTTTATTACCTTGGCACTCATCATTAAAGATGTATCAATCGTTCCATTATGTGCCCATATATTTAGAGGCTTACATTCTGAACATAGAACCTAATTCTCAGTGGGTGTCCCGATACAAATGTCCCAGTAAGATGGCCATCATGATTTGCTTTAATTAAATTTAAAAGAAATTGGTTTGGCAAATTTTAAGTAGCTCAAAATCTGGTTTTCACCTATCTTTCTCCCCCCCCACCCCCCAAGTGCAATAAGAAAAATATAGTTTTTCTTTGAGCAGTTGGGGATTGATCCTTCACTTCTCAGACACTTCATTATCTTAGTTGTAATGGGACATAGCTTGAGATGAGACTGAAGGCTTAGGCTCAGGAAGTGACAGCCATTTGCTGAATAGCTTAGCCTTACTTTTACCATTATGTGAGAAATGCAAGTGGACCGTTTCATATGAAACAGATGAAAACTGAAGGGCATAGAATCTGGATTTTCTCATATGCTACAAAGGGGGAAAATATCTGGCCTTTTGAGTTGAAAATAACAGCAACATATTAGTCACTAAAATCGTATACATTGTCTGTGTTTCTGTTTGCACCTCTGATTACCCATTTGATTTTTTGTTTTTAATTCTGTCAACTAAATATTGTGATTTGTACTTGACTCAATATAGATTTTTGAGGAGGATTGGTGAGTAATTATGGTTATAAAATTTGTAAGGAGTTGCACAGAAAATTTGGCTGCTTGAATGCAAAAGTCAGACATCACTATCTGAGTTTTCTAGGTATAGCTGTCTTATTAATTCAGTGAATACAAATGTAGTAGACCACCTTCTAGACACCTGGTGGGTGGTAACACAAGCATTTTTACTGCCTGAGTTCCAGTCTGTTGCACAGCTCCATAGAAAGAAATGGTTCATGGTTATAACAACTCAGAGTCAGATTTCATTTCTGAGCTGTGCTGAGCTTTACCTTTCAAGAGGCAAGGGGGCAGCTACAGCAACAAGCTCCTCAGTGTTTGGAAACTCTTTCTCACCACTACGTGTACTTTGTAAGGAATTTAGGGTTGTGTTTTTTGTGGGTTTTTTTTTTTTTTTTGCAAAGAAGACATAGCAAGAGACCAACAGCACTGTTATCATGTAGGCTACAAGTCCTCCTCTCAAAGGGTGCTGAGAAACTAGAGCTCTGCACATGGAGATAACCAGCAGATGTGTGGTTTGACCTCAGACTCTTTCAGCCCCTCTCTTACCATATACAGAACACAGAGGTGCTAGTAAGATCAGTGGTTGAGTCCAATGCTACATCAGAATAATAAATACAGGAGCTATATTACAGAGCTCAGTGATTCCAAGTTTAGTGCTATTCCCAAATGCAGGATAATTCACTAAAAAGGTCCAGTGCTTGGAAAGAGACCAGCATCAAAAATATGTTCACTACTGTCCTGGTCTTACTAAATATGGTTCCTCTCTGTTGGAACAAAATGGTCAAGGTATATCCATTACATTTAGATGCCTTCTGTTGCGCAAAAAAATAATTCCAGAATTGTCAGTGCATGTCATGAACACAAATGAAGAATACATAAAATTTATGAACATGGGTATTTATCATACAAAAAAATTCATACATAAATAGATATTCAAGAAGTTAGGAGTGAAGGTAAAATGTGTAGAAGGCCACTGTCTTACTCAGTTTGCAGAGTGACGCATCACTTGTGCATCTGTTCTGGAAGAGACTGATGGAAAATAAGGAGGCTGCAGTCAGATACTCATGTTACATGATAGCCTAAACTGATGGGAGGTATGTAGGTGCAGCATCAACTACTCTTTTCATTGCTAAGGATTTACTCTTCACACCTCTGGTCAAACCACCCCTCTGGAGTAGCTTTCTCAAAGATATGGGGCACTGCACAACCAAGAAGCAGGTCAGAAGCTCCTTTTCGTCACTGGTTTCCCTGTCTCAGAAATATCTGTAATCTTTGCCCACCCTTGCATGCTTGGGATCCACAGTGTGGAATATAATGGTTCATAAATCACAGCATATCAGCTTTTGCTGACTGTTTAACTGCCAGTCCCAAAAGTCATGTGCTGCTGATGAAGAGCCAGTCTGTACTCGGACAAGTAAAAGAAGCAATCAGGTTCCTGCTGACATTTGGAATCTGTTGTCTCAGAAACCATCATTTTAATGCATGACCGAGAGCCTTATTTCAATTAGGGGTCTGTGCCATTGGCTATCAGCTGTAATGTTGTGGAGTTTGCTGTGACAGGGTACTCCCTTTTCCCAGACCAGAGTCTCCACTCAGTCTCTTGACAGTCTGCCAAGCTTCACAACTGGAATGTGTGAAGTTCAGTTTTGAAACAGTTTCTTTCCATCCTTCTTGCCTGTTTTGATCTAGTATGTGAAACAGGTTTCTACTTTTGCTATAGGATTCTTGTTCATTCTTGCCAGATTGAAAATCATTATATATTCTAGCAGCATCAGATGATTGCCTAGGAATGAGTAGCAGATGCACCTCCTGAGGTACAGAATTCCTTGCTACAACTATGCATTGGTGACTTGATAGCCACCACTATATGACTGGATTTCTGGCAATAAAGGCATAAGGAATTCAGTAAAGCCAAAACCAGATGTAATGAACTCTGAAGGGGATGTGATAAAGAACTGGCCTCCCCCACCTTAAGAATGATGGGGAAAACATTTGTCCTGGTGCAACCACGCTGTCATGGTAATCCTTTCCTGCCTAAGTTCAGCTCAGGACTATTTGCTCTGAGGATAGTCATAGCTATTGTCAGTATTAGTCTGGTTTCTCCATTTGCACAATGCTGTACTGTGGGCAGATTCTGATGTACTGCTAAAGCACATTACACAGCTCCTCTTTAATGTACCAAGGATGACCACTGTTCCAAGTTAATGGATGAGGTCCCTTCATTTGATGAGAGGCTTTGAGACTGTAGTCTGGGTTTTCAATCCCACTGCTGGCATAATGAGAAAGAAGTTACAGGTGGTAACATTCACTGGGATGCCAACGGCTGTACACTTCAAAAACTTGGAAAGAACTTCCATGAAAACTGGCATGACATATTTTGTAATTTTTTTTTAATAATAATCCACAAAAACATCTGTCTACTACTGCTACCAGCAAGAAGTGCAGGGGTAAAGGCCACTAAGCAACTTAGGAACTTCCATTCAAAACTGCTCTGAAAAAGATGGCTAAGCTGCAACTTGACTGTGGAGGTACCTGCCATCTCTAGGAGCTTTCCTGCTTGGTGTTACATTCTCCAGGTGCCTAGGGTTGTACCTATGAACATTTCACCCTGAGTTTCACAGAAATACGAAAACTTGCTGTTAGCGTGGAAGTGAAACACCTCAAGATCCTTAAACAGTTCTTTTTTCCCCCTGAAGTTTTCAGGAACAGTTCATCTAGTAGCTTAATGGAGCATAACACTTATCTGTGCAAGCCATTACAAAGGGGTATGCAAGTCTGTACAGAGCAGGCAGGTTTTGCTAAGAGTGGTGGTACCTACTCCCATAAATAATGATTTCTTCAGAAAAAGAAAAAAAGAAAAAGAACCTCACCAAAAAGACAAATGAAAATAAAGCCTCACTAGTGGTTTTGCTCAGTTGTAGGCATTCTCAGAAAATGACTGATACATACTGAAAGGATTGGGTTCCTCACAAAACGAAGTCGCAGCTGTCGCTGCCTTTTAAAACATAACTGGAGAAAAAGCTGTCATTTTCATAATAGCATCCTAGTCAGATTATTCACTAAGAAAGAGGATGTTTCTTCACATACTAAAGGGAATCCAAGGCCAGAATATTCCATCTCTGAAAAGCCTGCTAGAGCCCATGCTATAATCTCTACGTTTTGTTTCAATTTAATTTTTCTCTGAGCAAAATAAAAATAATAATTTCATATTCATTGGCCCTGATGAGATGCATGAAGATTCTTGGGTTCTCATCTCATTATTCCAGATCATTTTTGTAGTCAATGCAACCAGACCTTGTACAAGTTGCATGGGTAAGTCCTTCAATGCATAAGTGGGCCTAGAACTTCTTCCTTTCCTCTCTAACCCATCTTTGATTATTGAATGAGAGGAGTCCTACCTAAGATGACTGTCTTTTAAGTAAAGAATTATGGGTGGGATGAGACCACTCTATCCCCTGAGTTTCCTCCTTCTGTTTGGTCTCAGCTGCTTTCACTCCAGCCTTGCCTCCTGACATCCCAAAGTCTTTTGCTTTGTGGTGAGGTACTGGTTCTAGCACACCTGATACAGGGCTCATTGCCCTTTGGGACTTTACCAAAGTCCTTCATTGTGTCCCCAGTTATCTAGCTCCATTTATGGAAGTCTGTCCCTGGATCATATCCTGGGACAGATATCTTTATGCCCCATGGGTTTAACCATAGTGAAAAGAAAAGGTCTTTCTCCTTAGCTTTCTGTACCAGTGTTTATCAACAATTCTTCAAGCAGATGTTAGTGTCACAAATTGGCTATAGACAGTCCTATTACCAATCCTGACTAAATTATCTGCAGGTTTCTCTTGTAGATCAACAGTTGGCAAGCTGTTTTCCAAAACTGACTGATGTATTATATGCACTGTCTTGAGTATAATGAATGGAAGAACATCTGTGCTTAATACATTTCTGCCTTTCAGAAATTCTTCACATTCCACAGATGTGAAATTAGATCCTTCATATGTGAACAGTGCTTTAGAATTTCATTCACAGCTAAAGACCCCAATAACTTGATGACCACAAGGAAACCACTTAGAAGACAAAACTTCTTTGGTTTTTAAATGAATTAATAAAATTTAGCAATAGTGGTCATTGTATAAAATATGTATTGGTCATGATTTTTCTGATGGAAAACCAGTATTAAGGGATCTAAATGTGAGACTGGTACATACTGCATTAGATGGTTGGATATGTATGTAGCAACTATTAGGGTTTTATAAGTCTCTGCTGATGACTCCCACTCTGTTTATTAGGGGAGCTCAGAGTTTTTATTTCAGATAACTCCAATTGTCAAGATTGTCAAGAGCAAGTTGAACAAACCTGGGTTAGGAGACAGGAAGGACAAAATGGAAATAAATATTGTAATTTATATAAACTGTAGTCAGCAATTTCATCACAAATGAAAAAGCAGGAGGAGATATTCAGATGTTGAATTCTGTGCTAGGAGAGGGTTACTTCTTGCCTTGAGACATAGGATATGCTGTAAAGGGTGCTTTTAATTGTTTTGAAGGCCATATGCTAATAGCACTCATTAACAACTGAATTTATTTCAATCTCATTTCTAGGTAAGAGCTATTGAGTCATAAACTGGAACAGAAAAAGCAATATGATGCAAGACTTCCATATACTATATATGACTGCAAACAGGTCACCCCATGCAATGTGTACCAGTTTTGGCATATGTTGAGACTAATTTTTGGCATAGAGTAAGTTTGCATGCTCAAGGGTGAAGGCATTTTCTTGCTGTTGTCTAAATATTCTTAGAGGGATTTGTCTTAGTCAATGTATGACTATGTACCTTTGATTCAGATACTGAATCTGCATTGTAGTTATTTACAAGAGACTGTGTGAATACCTCTCTCTCACACAAGTTTCCTCTATATTATTCCACTGTGGAAGATGAAACAAGGGATTAAACTGCTAAGGGCTAGATAGCAGCACAAGACCTCATCAGTATGTACTGAAGTCTCCTGACACAATTTCCACTGGATTTCCAAATCTGGCAAATTACTCTTTGCTTCCTGAAAAACTTGGTGACTTGATGGGAGATTTTCAGACCCGTCACCTACATGACTATTAGCAATACAAGAAACAAGTTTGTTTTTATTTTTTGTTTGTTTGTTTGTTTTTTCCACATAATATGGACAGCTTCTGGAACAGGAGAAGGGCAAGAACGATGTACAGTTGGCAACTCCATATTCAGTGACAGCACTTCACATTTTCTGGTCAGTATAGCGGCATACTAGACTGACAGGCATACTAGACTGACATGCTTCACTTGGTGTTTCTGGTGCTATGTCATCATCTGGCTGATTTGAAGTCAAGTAGGGTTTTTCTGCTGAGGTCAATGGCTCTAGACTTTGCTGGTGTCAAACTATGAAGACACTGTTGACTTTGTAAACTATACATGGTAACAGTACAAAAGGAAGGTGCTAAGTTAAAGTTGCCACATGGCAAGATTTTCTCAAAGTATCTTTACCTAAAGTCCCTAGCTTCAAGACACATTGTCAAGCATATTAGTGGCCCCAAATTTTCCATTTACCAGATATAACTGATGTTCTTATCAAAGATCTGTTTGGTTTGAACAAAAGAAAATACTGCTTGGTCTATGCTGGAATTTTTCAATATTTTTAATATTGTTGAATCTGTAGGTTTTTTCAGTCACAGTGAGGATCTTTCCAGAAATTATGTACGTTTCTGATTAGCGCATATGAATTATCTTTTTGTGTTGTCCTTTCATGATCCTCTAGAAGTAACTCACCACCCTTCTGTGTTAAAAACTGCTTATCTGCATGTGTTTCTGCACTGGCTTGGGTGTGCTCTTTGTAGCAGGAATAAACAATCTCAGGGAATGAATAAGCTGTCACAAGCAGCTTGGGGAATAAAGAGCAAAGTCATGAAAAGCACAGAGTTAAAAAGGTTCTTTTTGTCAATGCTCATATTCATGGTTCATAAAAATCTAATTCAGAATGTTAATTTACACCCCTCCACCTCCCCCCCACAAAATCCATTCAGACACTGTGCATTTGTCATTTGTGAGCCCAATGCTGACAATCCTGGTATTGTCCTGTCTCATAGTCCAGAAAAACCAACTTTTATCTTATGAAAAATTATTTAATGTATCTAAAATATTGCTCGGGGGGGTGTGTGTGTGTGTGGTGGTGATGGTGGTGTGTTTGAAATGCCTTGCTATATTACAGAGTTAGTACAGCAATCTGTTCCTTGATGGTTTCATGCTCCTCTTAAACAGGAACAAAGGAAATAAGAGCAACGTATCTGATGCTGAGTTTATGATAAGGCAAAATTCCAAATGATAGTGAATTAAAAGTAAAATTCCTGCAATATATTTTTCATTTGTTAGCATGTTTCTATGTGAAAGACAAGAGCTCTTTATGTCTGAGTCCTGTGTTAATGCATGAAGAGAGTCCCTTACTCAACAAATTTATACCTGAGCAGAGAAGACAGCCAGGTGGGAGGGGAAATGGAGGCACAGTAACAGAGGTGCTTAGGACAAGCTATGCAGCAGCCACAGCTAGAGCTGGCCACAGTATCCCATTAGCTTGACTGGAAATGCAAAGCTGCTGGCTTTCCCTGAAGACATCACCTTTAACTTAAGCCAAGTATTTATTTAGATTGACTTCCTTATCTGGAAGATGAGGGAAAAAGCCAAAGTGTTCCATGGGGACCAAATATTAGAACAGTTATTTTTTATTTCTTTTTCCAGAAAAGGACTAAAATACTAGCAGTGCTAGATTATTTTTTTTTTTAATCTGTCCTGCTGAATTGTATGGCAAAAGATGAACTGCACATTCTGACCTTTTACATATTACTTATCAATGGCTTCTCCTAGCCATTGGCCCCTAAGAAGAGCTCTGTAAGTCAAATAAAGCACTTTGGCACACTGGAATTACTGATGTTCACTACATGCAGAGAATAAAATGGGCATATTTCACAAACAATTATGGATTACAAAATTACAAGAAAAGAAAATACACACCTTGTTCTTACTCCCAAATCTCTCAAAAAAAATCTGCCATAAAAGATTCCTCAGATGGGGATCTAGGAACAGCTTTTGGCTTTGCTATTAGTCCATCTTGCAGAGTGTCAGGTTTGATGTCTCTGGGAGAGGTGTGAGGGTTTGAGGGGCACCAGGATATCTATACATGTGTGGAGAAGAACGCTTTTTCCTCAGATCTGCAATCAACCAAACAAAGCTCTGAGAGCCATGAGAGTTGAATCCATAGAAAAAGGTAGATTCTGCACCAGAGAATTTTCTCACCACAAAATGTGTGTCTTTAAACAGGCTGGAGAGACCTCTGGCCTGTCAGCTCTGTGCGGCTATCAAACCTGTCTGAAACGTGTCCAGATGCTCCCTGTTGAAGTGTCAGGCAATGTACTACAATAGTCCCCAAAGCAGAGGAATTGAAAGGAAGGAGTTTCAGAGGGAGGGTGGTAGCCCAAACTAAGCAAATAACTGTTTTGTTTGACATTTTGCCCAAGGTTCATAATTGAAATAAAAAGCTTTGACCTGTAAAAAACCCTGGGTGTGGTGGAAAGTGCTTCCTGGGCTGGGGGAAACGGGCGAGCCGCCCTGTCAGCTGCCTCGGGCATGGGTGAGCAAATATGTGGTCTCTGGCTGAAAAGTGAGTATGATGGGAAATATTTTGCATGGATTCATACTTAATGATTTTCAGGATTACTCAGGTGCTTTTGTTTTAAGGCTTCAGTACAAACTTGTTCTTAAGGGCTGTGAGAATAATCCTACGCAATAAAAGTTGCTGATGGTTTGGCACAAGCAAAATTTCACTCAGAAGACTTTAATTTTCTAAATCCTATAAGCACAATCTAGTATGGCAGAGCCCATTGACGAGGTGATAAGTAATTTGCTGGAATGTGCAAATCCTAACAACTGAAGATAATATAACTTGAAAGGCTTCAGAAATTAAGCATGTCAATATGCTCTGTACAGTACAAAGCAGTGCATGTTTGAGAGCTAAAATAGGTGCGTTGACATATGTGTGTATTTTTCACTGGACAAAAGTGCTGGCTTTACATTGGTGAGCATGAAAATTCCCATGAGATAGGTAGGCAGGAGGTAATACTGGTCCTAATATTGTGGCTGTAATTATTGTCTCCATCTTTTGTGCTGAAGACCTTTTGTCATTCTACTAGAAAAGCTCAAGTCCTTAGACCAGGATGTGTATGAGTTTTATGCACCTCCCCTGATTTCCCGAGGGAGATATTTTTTTGGTATTTTTTCTTTTCTTTAAGTAATTTGTATTGAAATACACACACAAATCCCTCCTCAAAGGAGTAAGAGCTTTCCAAAATAGCCTAAAACTCAAACCAGCATGAGGGACTCTCCCCTAAAAAGAAGTATTTTGGAAGGGCTCTAGTATTCTGGAGCTCTTTTTTTGCATTATACTCTTGATTAAATATGCTCAGAAAACCCAACATCATACATCTCACAGAGATGCTAACCTTGTGCATACAGAGAGAAGACGACTTTGCATGGCCTTTCAGCATAGAACAATTTCAGTCTGTATGTGCTGTGCACTGCCCTCATTTTTTCACAGTATAACATTTCTTTCTTTTCATAGCCCAGGTATTTCTTTTTCTGGATATTACTTAAGTTTAAAATCTCTCTAATCTAGACTTCTTCAAAATGCCCATGTTTATAATGATTAAGCAGCACTCCCCAAAATCTCATCCTACTATATAACCACTAGGTTACCTGGAGAAGCTATTTTATAAGTGTTTCATCACCATTTTGGTTGTAGGTGGATTTCTGTAACAGTTCTGCTCCAAACCTACTCTGCCTGTGGGCTTCAACCACATAGGTAAGTGGAAAGTGGACAATGATTTACTTGACCAACAGGTCAAGTTTTCCTGCCTGTCCTGCTTCCAACCTTGTGGCCATCAGAATCATCTGGGATTCTGTTTATTAAGATTTCTTGTCTCCCTGTCCACAGCATCTGCTTACACTTCTTATTCCTTCTATGCCACTTGGAAGAACATGAGGGCTTTTTATATTCTGAAGTATCTGTTACAAAGAGAGATGGAAGTAAGCTGTGGGTGCATCCATATGTTACTTTTCACCAGGGAGATGAATGATACATTTCTTAAGAGCATTTGAATTGTTTATGTCCCCCTGTGACATGCATGATTTCCATATAGCATGACCCTGGCTCAGAAAGTACATTTAAAACAACATAATTTATTATTTGACCTATGTCTGACAACAATCTGTTCCCTGTTTTGGCCAGATTTTAAAACTTAGCTGCTCCAGTTCATGTGCCCATCTCATGCTGCTGTTGTCTTGCTTTGGATACTGTGGGAAATGCTTCAGGGTAGCTTACACAGATTCTGTAATGGCATAGAAAAAGCATAATTTAAATTTGTAAAAGAGATTGTTTTAATCCAGGAGACAGTAGAAACATCTTATAAATGGTGAGCATCTGGTCCAAAGAACAAATTTAAACCTTTACATTATCACTACTCAGAACTGTGAAATAAGAGTCCACTTTTGTAGTCCTCAGCAGTACTTTTTTTTTCTGGTAAATGTTGCAGTGTTGGTAAATGGGGTGTATATTTATGAAATAGCTTTGTCTTTGGTGGGATCAGTATAACTCTGATGAAGCTTATGTCTGCAAAAAGAGAATTTCATTAGGGCATTTCAAGATTACGAATAGTAATATTTCATGGTTAGGTGCTTTTATATATGTGCTAATTGGAAATATGACAGTCTTTTGCTTAGCAAAGTGATCCCAAGGGTAATCTCATTGTTTTCTCATGATTTAACAAGGAATGAGAATTCTAAACAGTCTAAATGCAGTCAGAGGTATTTGACCTTGACCAAATCATAGCTTTTAGTTTAATTTTATTTTTCATTCCTTGCAGAGACATGATAAACCAGAGAAACTGGCCCTGAGTTTTGCACCTACTATAACCTACTGTTTGGTACTATTTGGAATTTCTCTTGTGTCTTTTGTGAGACATTGAACCATAATTATGCCAGTCTACCCAGCACAGCCTGTTCCCTTCACTGCTCCAGTATAAAGTGTCTGTTGTTCTTAAATTCAGTGACTTTCAGAACACTTTAAAATAATATATTTTCTTGAAAAGAGAAAGAGAGGAAGTCAACAGTGTCCTGTATTAACTCCAGTTAATAGTTGTAGAAGCCACCTGTGAAGTGTGTCCTCAGCTTTCCTCAGTCAGGGCAAGTTAAGAAAGATAGCTTGTCCTTGGGACCTTGGGAGAGTCTCAACTTTGATGTTTACATTTATGGCATACACTTTTCCTGTTCAAAGTAATAAATTGGAAAATGAGTTCCAGCCTTGCAGTAATCTCCACCTATTACCAATATGATTGAGCATTTTAATGAGACTTAATTGCCAGGAGAAGCCCCATATAGGACCACCACCCACACACTCTACCCAGGTAACCAAGGGCTTCATTGAAGGTCAGGTCTGAATACTACCTTCTTTCTGAGCATAGCTTTCTCCAGCGCTTTTCCTCAGCCCTGTCTCCTGCAGCCCCTGCTTGGAACCCCAGACCTTGCTCACACCTTGCCACGTTTAGGGCCACAGAAGTAGCAGTTCTATCCACTGTATTCAGGTACTGTGGGGAGACAGGGTCCTGATGAACAAGCGTGTGCCTGATGCTGGGTTGCCCTCAACTCCCTTCTGCACCAAGCAGCCCCTCTTGCTGCTCCTTTTATATATATACATTATAGCCTTGCAGCTTGGCATCCTTCACTATGGTGGGGCAAGGATAAGATAGAGCATAACAAGAGTAAAAAAAAGCAATTTGTGCTCCAAAGCATTTTGATGCCATCCCTGATTGGCATCTCTTCTTTCTACTGTGTCAGCCGTGCTGCTCAGCTTCGTGTCATCTGCAAACTTGCTGAGGGTGTACTTGATCTCACTGTCTGTGTCATTGATAAAGGTATTAACAAGCACCAGTCCCAAGACAGAGCCCTGAGGGACACCACTTGTCACCAGCCTCCACCTGGACATAGAGCCATTGACCATCCAGCCAATTCCTCATTCACTGAATAGCCATACCTGTCTCTCCAAGGAGAGACAAGGTTGTCATGTGGGACCATGTCCAAGGCCCTACAGAAATCTGGGTAGATGACATTAGTTGGTCTTACCTTGTTGACCATTGCAGTCATTCCATCATAGAAGGCCACCAGATTGGTCAGGCATGATTTGCCCTTAGTAAAGATGTGTTGGCTGTCTCTGATCTTGGCTCTCTGTGAGACCTCCTTGTCTCACATGTGCCTGAACATTGCTTCCATGAATACCTGCTCCATGATCTTCCCAGACACAGAGGTGAGGCTCATCTGTCTGTAGTTTTCCAAGTCTTCCTTTCCTCCCTTTTTACAAACAGAAGTGTGGTTTCCCTTTTTGAAGTCAGACACCTCATCTGACTGCCATGACTTTCAAATATGATGGAGGATGGCTTGTCAATAATATAAGCCAGTTCCCTCAACTGTCAATTGGGAAGTCAGGATATGGATCTGGAATAGAATTTGACTCCTTGTTCCTGTATTTTTGGTCAAACTGAACTTTGATCCCTATTTCAAAATACCCAAAGACAGTGTTTTTCTTTATAGAGAGAGTCTTTACATGTTGCTTCTCTGAGTATAAAGCAAATTAACCTCACCAGAGCATCCCCCTTGTGCAATCTTCCGTTCAACTCCTGCATCCTTGCTTACCACCTAATGCACCTGCAAACTGGTGACTGGTCTTCACATTTTCAGGTGAGTGTAGACTGTTGTATTGTTGGATTTGTTCTTACTTGTGCTTTTTTTTATTTTCCTTGCCATAAAGCCCTTTTTTTTTTTCCCCCCCTTATACAGACTTTGTAATTTACATTTTCTTTCATCTGGAATATCAAGGCCTTTGGTGCATATTTGCTCTTTGTTTTGTTGTACAGAAGAAGCTTCAGACATACTTGGCTCTGATAGTTGTACAGATTTAGACCCCAGTAAGGAATAGAAATATTTGAAACTAACTCTATCCTGGTGTATTTAAAAATTTCAGTTACTAATACCCATAGATTGCAAATAAAAAATAAAACAATTATCTGCATTTTATTACTAGGTCTTAAAACAATAGAATAAGCCATAGTTTATATGCTTGTTGGGTAAGATTGGGTGTTAAGGAGGAGAGAAGGCTGAGGTTTGCTTCCAAAGGATTCTTGTGACATGACTTTGAAACATGGCTTAAAGGGTAATTGCTTTTCCATTATAAAATTTTTAAAGAAGAGTGATTTTCCAGGTGTTTGATAGACACTTGGTTAAATAATATATCTAAAGCCAAATGTTCAATGAAAGCCTTTTTTTCCGAAAATAACAATTGCAAAGAGAGGAAAAACCCCAGCTCCTCCAGTGGTGTAGGGCCTCACCCAGAAAGAATGTAAGGGGCTGTAATCACAGAGGTCCAGGATTTACCTATTACTGACTGCATTCAGAGGAGAGCCAAGATGCAAAGGTAACCACCTGAAGTTTTATGGCTAAGATATTAATGGACTAAATATTTTTTTCTTACTTTAACTCTGTTCACAAGAATGGTTTCAAATGGCAAAATGCTTTTAGCTTTCCCCAGTCTGGAGAGAAAAAAGCCAAAGCCAAACATGCTTTGGATAAATAAGGCCCTATTTTTAAATGTTTTTTCTGTAATGTATCACTACTTTTAAACAGCACCTCAAAGGAGTAGAAGTGTTCCTAAGTCATGATACTTAGAAATGCAGGAGAAATGCTGGTCTTTAATAATAGGAAAATTTTTCAACTTCCAGTCCAATAACTGCTTTGGTTGTGAGGTGAGGTTTTTTCCCTTTCTAATTATGTTTTGAGTTTTCTCTCCCTTGTTCAAAAAATAAAATGAATCCATACTATGTATGTGCCATCTCTGGATTTACAACCACATGTATCTGCATTCTATGAAACTTCAAAGGGCTAACACTGAAGAAATAGGTAAAAAACTTTTTTCCCAGAAAGATCTGTGAAAAAAAAAGGTGTGGGTGTTTTGTATGAAAGAAAACTGGATTCTCTGGTTGCCAGGTAGAATAAACAAAATTCTTTTCCTCCAGTTAGCTTACCTAAAACTTACTTTTGCCCCATAGGAATATCCATTTTCAGCAGTAAAATGGAAGTCTGTGGGAGGCAGTGAAGGACACAAGGAAGCCAACAGGACACCTTTTCTTGCTTTCAATATTTGCATCCACTGAACTTTGCCTCTTGTGATCAGTGCTTTCTGCACTCAGTACAAATGTGTCCACCAAGGAATACTTGTGGAGCCCTTTGTGCTGCTTCGCTCCCATTTGAATTTTCCAAGTGGGGTTTCAGCAGGGCTCAGACACTGCCCACAACTTCCCACCCATTACTTTAACCTTACTAGGGCCACTCCAGTATGAAAGCTTATGAGCCAGAAAGGGCTGAGCAGGAAGGGATTTGTAGGCTGCATTTCCATTTTGTAAAACACTTTCCAGAACTGGAAGGAGCTGATGCTCTACAGTATAATTGCTCTTTCACTTTGGGAACTTGAAGTTTTTATTATTATTACAATAATAGTATTATGAAAAGGTTTAAATGGGATTTCTCTAACTCTGATGCAAGAAAGGTTGTATTTCACCTAGCAGCCATCCCCTTTCTGTATTATGCACCTGCAAATGCAGGATACTGCAAATGCTTGCAAGTAGCATATGAGTGTTTATTAGTTTTGTTAACCAAGCCTTTAAAAACTTCTTATCTGCCTAAACAAAATGGAATAAGCATCAGATTTAGCTGATGCCACCATACTGGTAGGGGAAGAGAGACGTAACATGTTTCCCTGATATGTTTTGTTTTATCCAAAGCTCATCTGGAATCTACTGAATCCCTATTTACCATGCCTCGAGAAAGCTGCTTAAGGTGAAATAGTTTGTTAAGAATGAAGGAGAGCAGAGGATGAAGGCAAATAGTATGTAAGGATAAGGACCAGTATGTAAGGATATTATCTGTTGCTGGCAAAATAGTTCCTAGAGTGGCAGCTCCTCCCCTCTTGCTCTGTCCTGCTTCCAGCACAGCATCACAACATGCAATGATGCAATGAGCTGTGCTCTCTCTGCACAGGTCTGGAGATGTCTGTGTCCTGTTAATCTGCTGAAATACACATTAGTGCAAGCATTTATTAGCAGTGACTGCCAACATTTATGTGCAACAAGCGTATGCCTATCTGAAACTTCTATCTGCTAACACATATTTAGGCATCTGTGGGACGTTTACTATTGACACCTTGGCAGCATAAGGAGCCATTTTCAGTTTCATCATATACTTGTTATGAAATAAGAGCTCTTCATTATAAGTGGCTTTATAGCTAAGTACTACACTGAGAATTTAAAATATCCCACTTTAGTCTCCACCAGACAAATATCCTGCTGGTTTTTTGGCTTGGATCTCAGAACACATTAGGAAAATAGCTGTAATCCACTTTCCATGTAGTGTCTTCTCGCTTCTTAGAGAGATTGGATAATTTCACTGGTGGTTCTCCCTTTTCCTATCTATGCCAACAACTATAACATATCTTCTGGTATCCAACTAATCTGTGATCCTGAATTTGAAGATTTTTCTTTGTATGGCTTTTTGTATGGCAAGCTATTTCAGTTTACCCACTTAAGTCTATCAAAAAAACACCGTAAAATGAAGCAGTGCCCTAAAAACAGGGCTGGATGCATGGTTCCATCTCCAGTACCCTTTCTAAAGGACACAGTGACATGGGGATCTCTGCACCTGTGCTGCAATACAGTGCAGGAGAGTAGCTAGGATAAAAGGCACTAGTGGGAAGCTCAGGATCTCTCCTGAGAAGTCAGGATAGGACAGGGAACTTTTCCCTAGCTCTTACTGGATTGACTGAACCAGAGAAAGAAAGAAAGGCTCTCCAACCTCTGATTGAGAGCTTCAGTTGGAGTGCAAAGAGTCCTTTCTCAAATGATTTTTTGTTTATTTGTATCCCTTACATGTAATTTCCAATATAGAATTACAGTAAGTGGTCATTATTTTTTTTGTTTGCTTCTTTAATAGTATTTACCTCTGCATTGTTTGGTTACCATTTTTTATGACTGAAAATTGGTTTTAAAGTTTTCTCTTTCCTCCTGATAGCATTACAAAGATTTAAGTGCTTTTATTATGATATTATTCTTTATTTTAAAGGAGAAACTGTAGTAGCAACATTTGGCCAAATGACTACCTTCTCAAAGTTTCAATATGCAGCTAGTCCCATAGCCAGCCCATGTAGGGGAGAATATGCAATGATGAATATTTTAAATCTGAGTAGTGTGAAGGCATGGCAAAGCCAAAGGTATGGAGGGGATGTGGCGGGTAATTCCTGCATATATAAACTGTTTTAAACATTTTCTTGCCAAGAAATTTCCATTTTTTTATAACGGGCTGAAGACAAATAGACTTTCTTTTTTTTCTGGACCCATTGGCTTTCACCTCATGCAGTGCTCTGTCATTGACTCATCAAAAGACTTAGTCTTTGGAGCCTCATCAGGAGAAAGCCAGGATATTAAACCACTGGAAATCATCTTTGCATTGCAAAAGAGCGGCAGTCCACTGGATTGTGTGACATGGCAGATCTTGAAAGCATAGCACATCAAGGAAGGAAGGAGTTCCATAACTGCAAGGATATTTGGCTGTTATTTTTAGAGTTGTTTGACTGACAGATCACTATGCAGCAGTGATGTGTATGGGGAGAGCTAGTGAAATAGTGCTGGAGATGGTTATAGTCTGATGTAACTCCAGCGTGATGACAATTCCCTGGCACTTAGTGGTGTTTAATCCCTGACATGCAATGCTCTACGTGTCAGCTTTCTTTTGTTTTCCATGGCTTGTTTCTCTTTGCTTTCCACACCATACAACAGTGAGCAAATGAAAAGGATCCTTTTATGAGATAATGAATGCCTTTTGTGGTTTTACGTATTCCACTTTAGGTATAGGAGAAATGCATTGTATGGTTGAGCCTGGGGCTGGCAAAATGGGTACCTACAAGTAAAAGGGCACCTAATTTTCAAAAAAAGGGAGATCCTATTTCTTCCCACTGGGAGAATGAAACAGTCTCTCAGCATGTGACTTCTTTGCCTTGGGTGGATCCTTGGTGTAGAAATTAACTGTTTTCTTACTGCCATTTTGCAGATCAAGTCTAACACACTTAGAAATGGCAAAACGTGACCAAAGGAAGATATCAATAAAGAAGTGTACATTTTCCTATGCAAGCTCTGCTGACTTCATTAGGCTTCCACCGGGACCTTCTCTCCATGTGGTAGTTATATAGCTTGCTGGATAAAAGTAAAATAGCTTAAGCAGTTTTATTACAAGAACTTTTTATGGCTGCTTCAATATCGAGCCCCTATCCTTGCTTTGATGTCTTAAGGAATACCAAGATCTTTTGCTGTCATTGTGCAAAAGGTCAAATTTTATCCCCTGTGACAACACAGCTGCATTCAGGGAGAACTGCTGTTGTTATTGCATTAAATTGGTCATTTTATGCTCTCCAGAAAGTCCATCACTTTTCAATGGTTTAAATCCAAGAGGAAATCCCATTAATATCAAATAACATCACAGTATAGGAAGAATAAGAATATATATATATATACATACCCTATATAGACTTGATGCACAGTAAATATAGAAGTCATATTTATTATGTGAGTACTAAACTAAGGAATTTTAAGAGGAAGAAAATGCATAGAATATACTCCATAATAGTGAAATGAAATGAATATTATAAAAGAACAATGACAGACTTACTTTTAATTAAAGTAACACCTGTTGGATTAAGTTTCAAAGAAGTGATCAAAGAAAATACTGAGCACAAAACAGCACACAGTAAGTGTTTAGTACATCAAAACATTTAAAAATGTTTTAGAGAACTACAAGATGTAAAAGGGAAAAAAACATTGGGGATTATGTTGGGATTACACTGAAACTTGACTAAAGGGCCAACACTCCTGAACAAATAACATTACATTAAGCTAATTAGATTTTAGAATATGAAATTGTTCAAGTTTGCTATCTTAGCTGTTTCTTTAAACTGGAAAAGGGATTAATCCATATTGTAAAAATAGTTAGTGGTTCAGAGGGCAGGAGCTATAAAATACTGCTGAAGGTTGGAGAAACAATAACAAAATCTATGGAAAAGTGCAGCCTGAAATCCCAGTTCTTGGAAGCCTTCGCAAGTGAAGAGCTTTTTGTGCAAGCTTTACTGGACTTGGGTGCGCTGCTGCTATCAGCAAGGTGTACGTGGGTGCTTTGGGATGTGCCATAAATCCAGGATGTTTTGTCTTCAGTTTAAGACCGAGTAGTTTAACTGAAGTTAAAAACATTACAGGCAACAGATTTATTTTTAATTGGCAAGCATTCTTCCCTACTGCTGTTGTCCTAGAGACTCACATTTGTTTTTATTCTTTTAAATTTCCTCTAAAGATTTTTGCACTGTGAACTTTCTTACTTAGTAAAGATGTCTAGTGTTCAGTTCTGATGGCTTTCAAGCTCCATTTAAATCAATAAGGATTGTAAATGCCAGAAATTCATAAGAGGACTCCAGCACATTGAGACTTGCGGAGGATGTTATGGCTGACTGCTGGCTCCTCTTGCTGGTGAAAGATGCTGAGGCAGGCAGCCAGCTGCTCTCCCCAGGAGGGAGTTAGTCCCTGGATCTCAGTTTGGGAACGGCTGTCTTAAATAATTTTGTTCAAATATAGTTCCTTTTATGTTCTTTCCAATTCTCTGTCCCTCTCCGAATTACTATTTCACATGGGAAGCATGTACCCTTTCTTCTTGTTCCTCTCCTTTTATTAAGATGGGCTGTCAGTGTTTTACTCAGAGTGTAATACATACTGAAACACATATATGTACATATGTATCCTATGGCAGAGTGAGGTAACAAGAAGTGACTTTGACCCTAAGCTTCTAGAGTTTGCACAGCAAATACAAAATAAGACTGTATTGCATACAAATAAGCATCACTTGAGCCTGTGGATAAAGTTTGAATCAACTCTTGGCCATTAAAGTGTGTTTTACATGTTTGAGTTTTTTTATAAGCAAACTACAAGAGACATTGGGTAGGTGATTGGTGTATCTGATGAACAAAAACCTTTTGGACATAGTGTATGTGGTAATTATATCTTTCCCAGGAACTTTTTTAGCTGGCTGATGGAGTTTTTGATGTTTTGTTTATCACAGTTTAAGGGTTGATTTGAAAATCACAACACTGCATTATGGACACTATATTCTAGCAAACAGATGGTAGAGAATCATCACTTGTAATCTGTGAGTAAACAAAGACAAATTAAGTCTGGTATTGAGTTTTGAAGATGAGATGTAATTGTGTTATAGAACTGTTAGAATGCTTTGTCTTATCCTGCCTGTACAGTATAGAAAAAGCTCTATTTTATCTGGTATAATAATACCATTTTTTTGCTGCATTACTGAAACCTCCATCTTTGGTGCAGTAGGAAAATCAAAATGACTGTTCAACAGTTAGGAAAATGGGAATAAAATAGTTGCATGTGTGTGTTTTTTCCTTTGTGAAACACATAGGGCCACTGAATGACAAGCAGACTTGGTGAAGTTGTTTACCAAGAAGAAGCAATGCATACAGCACAAAGCCATCAAGCTCTTCACAAGACATAGAGAATACTACTGTTTTGGAAAGCGAGAGAGAGCATTTGCTTCTAAAATAGAAAGGATTATGTTGTCTTTTCTAAACATAGGGAAAAGGTGAAGAGATCACACAATATTTGTTTTTCCACCAGATGGTTTATTTGAACATGTTTAGGGCGGGGGAGGATTCTCCTCCTCTGGCAACACATCGTATGAGAAGGAATTGCAGAGGAGTAGTGCAGTGCTCAACACTTTGAGGTCAGGAAGGTGAAAGCACGCCAAAAGCTTTGCCAGGAGGCTCAAACATTTTTGTGGTTTCATCTGTTTACCTTAGCAATGATAGAAGATTTAGACAATTACCCAGCAGTCTCAAACAGTGTCTTGCTGGGCAACACTACATCTCCTTTTCAGTATTGTCACTGGGAGTATATTTTGAGATTTTTCATTCAAGTCTTGTTATAATCAGGTCTGATATAATTAGGAGTTAGAGAATGGTGGCTGAAGAGATTAACTGGAGCTTGTGGAGAGAAGAGAGAAATTGTGATGCCTTTTTTAGAGCTCAGTACAGAACTGCATATTTTCAGTTGCTGCTGAATCATCACAGCTCAGAAGGGCATGCATTTTTGGAGATTTGCTGTATGTTTTCAAGGAAATTGGTCAAGAACTTTCCCCTTTAGAGCTGCACACTGGCACTGGAGCACTACAGCACAAATCCTTGATTCTCACATATTCAGTAAATAGTTAATTATGTTGGTGCCTCAAAGGAAACTGCTTTTCAGTCTCTCAGTTCAGCAGTGTGAAGCGAAGGTGTCAATAAGGCCTTTTTCTCATTGCCAACTCTTTCACTTTATGGCACTTTTAATTCAGTTACACCTTCCTTTTGTTCCCTTTCTATTTATTTTTATGTCTTCTCTTCCTCTTCATCCCTCTCTTTATTACTTCCTGAGGGTGTGTTTTTCTTTTCTCTTTGAGTTCTGTTTTCTAGGTTTCTCTCGCCAGTGCAGCAGCAGTAGTTAGTTGTTTTCTAGGAGAGCCAGTACTTCTATTTGCCTTGGTCTTCTCTTTTTTGTCTGTAAGAGGCAAACAGAAAAGGGAAACCAACTGGAAAGTGAAGTATCTCTGCAGAGAGGGAAACCTAGGGCTCACAACAGACAATATACCTGTGTTATAATGAGCTGTGGCTAGGATACAGGCCAAAAAAAAAGTGCAGAGTGTGAAGTGCACAAGGACAACTTGAATACACAGATTTCACGAAAGAGAAGTGCAGAGATCTTGCTGGAATAAGCTTTCTTCCAGTTTTTTCAGCATTTCCAAATTTGCTTTGACTAGTAATAAGTCTTCCCTCATGTCTATCTCTCCTATTGACTGAGGTATGTGTAAAGTGAAAAAAAGCCCCATGCCTACAGTAGTAGGGAGAGTACTGGTTTGGGCCTAAGAACAGAGAGACAAGCAGTGGAAGAAGCTCTGCTTTGGAGATAGTTTGCCCTCTCCTTCATGTATCTACCCCAAAATATTGGAGCAATATTTTGCAAATTAAATATTCTGAGTCAAAGAAGGATAGACTAGCTTTTGTGTGTCTGAATGTAGCATTAATACACCAACACCCTTGGAAAGTGAGGGAGTGTAGTAACTCCTCTTGAACTTGAGAAACTGAAGTTATGCGAGTTTAGGGTAATGTGTGTCTGCATCACCAGTGAGCAGGGCCCAGCAAATCAGCCATCTGAAACAGCTGGTCCTGAGGACCTGGTATTTGTACCACGGCATTTGTACTGGCTGCAGCCATGGGATGCCTGTTGGCCCCAAAGTGCATCAGGTGCACTCCCGGGATGCATTTCCTGGCTCACCACTTACAGTCTGTGCACTGAGGTTGTTCCACAACTGCTTCAAAGTGCACTCCTGATGCACACTAAAATGCTAATGTAGTTATACCTTGAACATTTCCATTTTAAATTTGCCTTTTTCTCATTATAATGTGTTATAGTGGACTAAATTGTGGTCATAAACCTCTAATGTGATAACTTGAACTGCTGGTCTGTTATTTCCTTTAATCAATCATAGAAAAGAGAGAAGCAGTAATAAAGTAATACTTAGGCTGAAAACCCTGAGCTGTAAGGTAGTATGGGATGGTGCTGGACTGCCTTTGAATGAACCACAAGTTGCAGCAGGAGTGTCTGCTGGGGCTGTGGTGCAGCCTACACTCAGTAATAAATTATTGCTGACGCTATAAACACTATGCAATGTATCGACGATTCATTTTTCAGTCATCCGTTCCCACGCTGTCCGTTTTATCTCGATTGTTAATTTAATCCTGGCAGTAAATTGCCTCGCTTCTCTTAAATCTCCCCGTCCCGCCAGCCAAGTGCGGGGGGACTTGGCCGGGTGTGTGGGAGGACGCCGCGGCTGGTTACTTGGCTGGTGATTAATGAAAGAGGGTAAGCGGCCCGTGGAGGCCGGTCCCTGGGGCCCCGCAGCCCCCCGTGAGTGGCCGGGGGTCCCCCCGGGTGGCGGCGGCCGGGGGGGCGGAGGCGGCAGCTCCGCGCCCGCCGCCGTGCGGGGGCGGGAGGAGGCGGTGGCTAATCCTCCGCCGGCTGGCCGGGCGTGCGATCACTAGTGGGAGCTGGAGAGGGCAAGAGGAGGGGAAAAAGCCCGAAACGACCCCAAACCCGAGTACAGCGGCTGCAAGCCAAGCGGGAAGGGGGTGTGTGCGCGGAAGGCAGGCGAGGTGCGAGCGCGGCGGCAGAGGCAGAGGCAGCGGCGGCAACCCCGGAGAGGAGGCAACCCCCTGGAGCCCGCCAGCCTTCGCAGGCGGTAAGGACGGGGGAGCCGGGCCGGGTGCTGCGGGGCGGGGATGCTGCGGAGGGGCGGCCGGACACTTGCGCGGCCGGGGGCGGACAACGGGGTCCCGGGGAGTGCTGGGTCCGAGAGCATCGATGTCCCCGGCTGCATGCCCGCCGCAGCGGGGGCAGCGCCCCGAAACTCCCCGATGCTTTGCAGCCCAGCGCCGGGGGCGCGGGGGACCCGCTGTCGGCCCCCTCCCCTCCCACTCCCGCCCCGTCCCGTGCGTGGCACAGTGCGCTCGCCTCGGGCTGTCCCGTACTCTGGCTGAGCAGCTGCGGCGAAGCGTGTTAGTGGCCCCAGGAGGGACGCTGATGGGACCTGATTGTCCGACCTTTTCGGTCACACGCCGCGCCTCGGTACGGTCTCCTTACGTGCGCGCCAGAAGCCGGAGATTAATCTGCAGTGCTCCCGAAATGAACTTTTAAATAAAAATGCCTGTGTGTCAAGGTACACCTTATTTTGTAACTGAAGATGATGAAGAGCCCTGTGAGTCTTTAGGAAGCGGGAATCTCTGGGACAGCAGTACGGTGTTGTTAGCTGACAGACTTTGTCACTTGTGATGGATTGATGTGAACTCTGATTTATCAGTCAGATTATAGCAGTCGATGTCTTTGGTGACGTTCAGAAACATAGCGTTTGACCACTTGATTTAAAAACCCAATGAATGTGAGTTACAGAAAGTATCACTGTTTAGAAGTGTCTTATGGATAAGACCAGAGGTCTGTCTAGCGTCCTGCGTGTGACAAAAAGTGCAAAAAGTGGTGCCTGAGGGAAAGTGAAAATAAGGAGTCTAAGGATAATTCTCCAGAAGGCTCTCTCAGCATGCAATGATTTGCAGCGTGGATGCTTCCCAAGGGAGAGCTGGTGTCTTTATAGCACTCACTGATTTTTTTCTGTGAACTGCTCTCAGTGCCCCTTGGCCTTGTGTAAACTTTTAGCAACATGTGGCAAGGAATTTCATAGCTTTAACTCTACACTGTGTCCAACCCCACACCATTTTATTCTGAACCCTTGTTTGATAGTACCTAAGTCTTGCACAGAGTTAGTGCAGAATTGGTTGCTATTTCTCTCAGTCCCATTCATGCTTTTATAAACTTCCAGTGTCTTCTCTGTTGTCTCCTTTTCAGGCCAAAATGGTCTCTTCTACTTCACTTAAAGTTTATTTTCAGAAGAGGGGAAATTAGTACAAACAAGTTATCTTCTGAGAATGGATCATTTTGAACAACAAGCACGTTAAAGTTAGAATGTTAAAAGCTATAGTCTATGGGAATAACTTATGGAAGCAATGTATATTAACGTGACAGAGTGGCTACCATGTGATGGCCTAGAGAGGACAAAATCACCTCTGTATGATGCCTGATGTGGCTTACAGCACTACTTATTCCTGGTTTCTTTTACTGGCAAAGGCTGCACATGCAGGGAGAGGATTTCTTTAAGGGCTTTTTTAAAAGCAACCAAAAGTGAAAACCGCATTTTACTATTAGAGTGATACGATGAATTTATAATGTCCTTCTAAGAAGATTCTCTGGTTCATGTGTTGAAATTTTGCATTGTTATGAAACAGTTTTGCAGTTATTTCAAAATAAGGAGTCCATCACAGTCAATACAACCTGAGGGCCTTGACTGTCTTCCCACAGCCTACTGCCCTGCTTGGCTTCAGCTGAGCTGCCCTTTGTTGACCCTTGTGCAATCAGGGAAAAAAACCCTCAGGCCTTTAAGGTAGGTGTGTCTGTACCTATCTATGTGTATCCCTGACCTATAGCAGTCCCTCCTGTGGGTCAGTATGTTGAATGCTTTGGCTTCAGGTTAGCGCTTAAGTACATGCTTGAAGGATATGAGTGGGTCTGTTTTAATTGGTGCACTTGTGTAATTAAAGTGATGCATGTGCTGGGGTCTTTGCTGCAGCCAGGCCGGAGCATTCCTCTCTTGGCAGAACCAAGCCCTCAGGTCTTGAAACTCTGTTTGAAAGAGCTTTGGTTGGTAATGATGTAAACTGACAGATTCACAAAGGCTGTTCCCAGCGTCTAATCTTTCTTGCCTGTTTCTGTCATTCTTCTCTCATATTGTTTCCTAGAAAACAATAGCTACAATAAGTAAGATGCAATATCTGTTGCCAGGTGTAAGGAAACAAGGAGAGGAAGTCTGATGCTCAGGTGGGAAGTGATGTGTTACTACTCTCAAGAAATCAGATTACCTTCTGGTTTTTTAGAAGAATGTTTATGAGCTGTTCTGTTTCTTAACCACTGATTGCTTGATGCTGACTACAAAGCACTTGCCCAGACTGTAAATCCTGTGGGGAAGGGGCTGCTTTGCTTTGTTTTGTGAATGTGATACTTGATGCAGCATGCTGGGGGGAGTGAAGGGGTGTCTCTGGGTCCAGCCTTTCCTGCAGCTGACGACAGCCATTGTAGTAGCTTTCAGATAGAATATGAGCTAAGCCAGAAAAGTCTTTAAAAACTTGTGACAGGTATTTTCTACCAACCTTAGGGTAGTTGCAAGGAGGCAATAGCATATAAAGAAAGCAACATGATAATCTTCGTTGTCATACTCCATCTTAAAAAGTTGGTAAGGATTTATAGACATATTAGTATTTGGCTTGTACATTCCGAAATGGTAATTGTGCTGTAAATACTGCAAATATAGAACAGAAACAAATTAATTAGATCTAATGGTGCTACTCTGTAAAACAAACTATAAAATACATCTTAGATTTATTGCCATTTGGATTTTTGTTCCTTTTCAGAAGATATGAGCTATTTTGAAATTGTCTCAAACAAACTGAGAATCTTGCCACTGATAGGCAAAATCTGGAGGAAACTGATTTGTAAACCCTGCAGTTTGGTCTGAAGTTTGCATATGTCAAACTGTTTTTTTCACTAGCATACGTTTCAGACTATTCTTCGTTCTGGTGAGCCCTTGCCTCTTGCTGTTTTGTATTTGGTTGAGGGAGCAAAAATGTGACAGGGGTTATAGGTTAACATTTTGAAAAAGTCTACAAATTGTAACTTTCTGATTGTGAGTCATATTATGCTATACATCAATAACCTTGTTCTTTTGAGTGCATTAAAGGAGAAAAGACTTATCTATTAGAGCATCTATAAGAGCTGGACTTTTTTGTAGTAAGGAAATGGTAACTAAATACTTTAAAATGAAGTGTTTGATTACATTATACCATTTTTTTCATACATTACATTACTGAGTTTACTTTTCTCTGCTTAAAATGTCAACACCTCATCAAGCTGTAAAAAAAAAAAAAATTCCTATGTGATCAATTATTCTTTATGATCAGTTCATGCCACACTGTGAACTCACACCCAGGTGTGAGTGCTTACACAGTGCACCCAGAGAGGTTCGTGGATCTGTGTATCTCTGGTATACAGGCAATGTATTTTAGTTGCTTTCGTACACAAATAGTTTTGTAGGATTGTGATAAGAAGCAAAACCCAAAGGAACCTCTTTTCTTAGGTGTTGTATCTCCAGGCTGGGGTCCCCACTGGCCGAGCAATGTATTGATGCTCCAGGCTTTCTCTTCACAGGGGCTGTATTCTCAACCCAGCTGCCTGCTTTTCTGCTGCTTGTCAGAGTGAATATCTTTTAGGCCTCCAAGCCTATGTCAGATTTGCCTATAATTGGCCAATAGACTCAAAACTTATTAGAGAGGGTCTGGCAGACATGTTTATCCACAGATAAGCAAGTCTAAACATTGCCTTGGGAAAGTAGGCTGAAAGAGCTATTTTCTGTTGGAGTCTGGATGTAAAGCAAGTCCTTGTCTAGTGGTACAGTGGCCAGCTGGGAGGGCATTTGCATCCAAGTCTCGATTGCAATTTTGAGCCTTATATAATTGGTATTTGGAATCATCTACGGCAGCTTGCAGGACTGCAGATGCAGGTCCACAAAGTTTACAGAGGTTGAGGAAATGTGCACAAACCAGTGAATGTAATGAAGAGACTAGAGTAGCAAATAGAGTAGAGTAACAAGGTGGGCATGGGAAGGGCATCGGGGAGCGTGGGTTTCTCCTTTACATGTTCCAGAAAGCTTTTCCAATAAAAGTGAATTGTAGTATGCAGGGACCTGCATGACACAGGTCTCAGGAAGTTTCTTCCCCTGAAACTGACTGTGTTACACATTAAAATTAATTCAGTGCTGAAGTAAAAATGTATTGCTACAAACCTCTACACTTCGATGTCATTAAGCCAAAAACTGCAGTTTCACTGACCAGGATGAATAAAGGCACGTATTTAAAATGTTAATTCTCTAAAGCTACCACTCACTTCCTTAACACAAAAATAACTGTTGCTGTTTTTCTGAAACAAAAGGAAATATTCTTTGGTGTTCAGCAAAATTTCACATCTAAAGCATAAAATACAAAATGGATTGTATATAAGAAACATTTATAAAGTAGCCACTTAAAAGTTTTTAAAAGGTTAAGTTATTCAAGACCTATTCCCTGAAGCTACAAACGTATTTGTTCATGCATAACTTCACTAAGGAATACTTATGTGAGTAAAATTATGCACTTACAGGTTTGTAAAGTGAAGACCGTAATTAGCTCTAGGTTAATTCTCCTGCTTCCTAATTAAAAACACACAGGTCAATTAAGGATCAAACGAGACATTACCCTTGTGATTATCTTCCTTGGCAGGAATAGCTGTTCTGATAAATATTTCAATTTCACTGTAATGTGATCTTTTGTCAAATTTGATTACCAATTTTGGCCAAGGAAAAAGAGTTGTGTTTAAAACAGATCATAAAAAGGTAAAATGTTGAAGTACGTATTTTGGGCACGTGTGTCTTTTAGGGGGAAAGAAACCGTGGGTGAAAGAATAGATTTGTTTGCCTTTCACTGATAATGTGTGCATGAACAGGGTTTGGCTGTTTTTGTTTTTATCTCTCCTAAGTAAACAAATACAACTTTATTTGTAACCAGACAGTTAAATGCAGTTTTCTTCATGTGTCTGACAATTTGTTTCATCCCCAGTGGAAGTGATGATGAAATGACATCCAGAGGTGTGCATATGGAGTAAAGTGCAGCGGGTGTAGCTGCACATACGTGCTAAATCTTTGCTAGTCAGTTTTGCTTCAGATCACGTTGATTGCAGTCTCTGTACGTATGTGAGAAAATTTGGACAAGGCAAAAAAATTCTTGCTTCTGTGCCAAACATATTGTAAAGTCAGGACACTGTAATGGAGATAAGGTTAATTAGCTATTTGCATTTGCTACTGAAGTTGGATGAATAGGTTTGGGTTTTTTTCCTAACAGGGAATTTCTCTTGAGGCATAACTATCTGGTAGAGTTTGTTAAAATGAATAGAGCAAGACTTTTGTAGCCTGCAGAAATACATTTAAATGTGTGCAAGCATCATAGGCTTCTTGTATTCATAGGCAAGTCTTGTAGGGTCTTGTCCTACCAGAAAATCGAAGTGGAGAAACCCTTCAAGCCGAGGAGGGTCCTCGACTGCTTCAAGGAGATGCCATAGGATGGGTCCATATCCTCTATCTCTCTCTCTCTCTCCATTTCTGTCCAATGGGTTGCAGACACAAGTACTCCTTTTAAAGTGTTTTGAGACCCTCGGCCAAGAATGAGGTTAAGTTGCTGCTGTTGATGGACAGAATGAAACTACAGTTATTCAGGAGATTGTTTCATCTTTAAAAATATTGATACAAATTGTCTTTTTCTTTATTCACAAGCATTCCTGGGTAGGCATTCAGGGCTACTACATTCAGCACCTTGCAACTATTATTATTATTCAGCACCTATTATGAACACGAAACTTTATGTTGTGCTTGGGGTTTGAAATACTAGTATAAATTCTGTTTGGAAGATGGTAAGAAGTACTTTGCCTTAAGATTGCCTCTGTGATTTCTGCATTCAAACTACAGTCCCTCTAGCTTGGGGTTTTCACAGGACATCCATCACTGTTACATGAAGTGAGCTTTTTATGGTAGGAAACATTCATAGAATCATAAAACCATGGAATCATTAAGGTGGGAAAGTACCTTTAAGATCATCAAGTCCAACCTAGGTCAACCTAGCACCACCACCATGTTCACCACTGAACTATGTCCTCCTTTAAGTGCCATATCCACATGTTTTCTTAACACTTCTAGGGATGGTGAGTCTACCACTTCCATGGGCAGTCAATTCCAGTGCTTTACAACCATGAAAAGAAATTTCCTGATATCTGATCTAAACCGTCCCTAGTGCAATTTGAGACCATTTCCTCTCATCTGTTATTTGTTACATGGAAGAAGAGACTGACCCCCACCTCACTACAATCTTTTAGGTAGTTGTAGAGAGCAGTAAGTTCCCCTTGAGCCTCCTTTTGTCCAAGCTGAACATCCCCTGGTTCCTCAGCTGCTCCTTTTCAGAGGTGTGCTCCAGACCCTTCACCAGCTTCCTTGCCCTTCTCTAGACACGCTCCAGCATCTCGATGTCCTTTTTGTCGCCTTGTAGTGAGGAACCCAAAACTGAACACAGGATTCAAGGTGCAACCTCACCTGTGCTGAGTAGAGGGGAATGATCACCTTCATGGTTCTGCTGGACATGTTATTTCCTATAGAAGCCAGGATGCCACTGGCTTTCTTTGCCACCTGGGCACACTGCTGGCTCATGTTCAGCTGGCTGTTGACCAGCACCCCCAGGTCCTTTTCTGCTGGGCTGCTTTCCAGCCACTCTGCCCCCAGCCTGTAGCACTGCTTGGAGTTGTTGTGACCTGAGAAGAGGACTTGGCACTTTGTCTTGTTGAACCTCATAAAACTGACCTTGGCCTATTAATCCAGCCTGTCCAGATCCCTCTGCAGAGCCTTCCCACCCTCCAGCAGACCAATATTCCTGCCCAGCTTGGTGTCACCTTCAAAGTTGCTTAGGGTGCTCTCGAACTCCTGGCCCTAGTCATTGATGAAGATATTAAACAGGTCTGGACCCCATACTGAGTCCTGGGGAACACCACTCGTGACCAGCCCCCAGCTGGATTTAACACTTTCACCACCACTCTCCGGGTCCAGCTCTCCAGCCATGTTTCTATGCAGTGAAGGGTGCACTTGCCCACACCATGGGAAGCCAGTTTCTGCATGAGAACACTGTGAAACAGTGTCAAAGACTTTGTTAAAGTCAAGGCAGTTGACATCGACAGCTTTTCCCTTATCCACTAGGAGGGTCACTTCGTCATTCTTCCCAAAGGTATTAATCTCCTTTTTCAAGTGTTTCTTGCCACAGATGTAATTGCTTTAGTAGAGTTAAAAAGCACAACTGTTTTCCTCCAGAAGTTTGGGATTAATAGGAAATGGAATGCAAACTTTGAGGATTTATCTAGGAGTTAACTGTTCACAATGGGCACGTCAGTTCTGCTTGCTAGCAGTAAATGAACAGCAATGGCATCACAGAGGTGCACATTTTTATTTTATGGAAGGAACAGGTTTGTGCTTTTCCTGACAGCCATCTGAGCAGCAGGCAGATTCATATTTGTGCATTTGAGGAGGAGGAGGAGTACATTTTAAACCTGCAGCTAATTAACTTCTCTCTGATACTCGTGTATCACAACACTTTAGGCTTATCTGTTTTCCTTGTTTTCTTCCGTGAGCAAGTCATAATCATGAAGAAAACACCCCAAAATAATTTACAAACAAACATACACAACCCCAAAACCAAAGCAACACACAGAATAGTTTCTAGTCCTCTGGGCTGTAGACTGTATTCCTATTTTTAAGGCTTGCACTGAGTTGTTTGACTTTGTGTGTGAAAAATGTCATCATTTTTACTGAACTTGGAGCTTAATTTTTGGATAAATGTTATGCTAGCTTTCTGCAAAAGAGTAGATTTCTGCACAGTCTGTGCAGAACTAAATTTTTCTGATTCACCTTACCAGCTCAGGCAACGTGAGTTGGAATGGTGTGAAGAAATGAGAGCCTGTCAAAGAGGTTTGATCTATTTTTATACTGCCCTTCTGCTCTCAAGTGCTGCACATATATTTGAAATTATTAATCCCAGTGTAATTTTTTTCTTTAGCAGTACTTCACTTGTTTCTATGAACCATTCTTGGCATTTCTTTTCCCTAACTGCAAATTTAATAAAAACTAAAACTGTGTGACTCTACTTCTGTAAATGGATATATTCTCACAGGTTTAATCATTGATGCTAAATCTTTTTAGAAGTTGATGGAGCCTTTGCATACAGGAAGAAGCTGTCTTACATGCATTGAAATGCCTTTTTTTTAATTTTTTTTTTTTTAATGTTAGTCATACTTAAATGCTGGACTTGGCTCAAGGTGAAAAGTAAACTGTAAATAGTCTGATCGACCAAAAGCAGTACTGTTAAGAATAAATTAATGATCTGAAAGCTGAGCTAAGCTTTTAGAAGTGTTTTACCATAAAATTAAGGACCTAAATGGGCAGTTGCTTTGGGAACTGTTGGAGTATTTGAGGAGCTACTGTGCCTAGCTCTTCTTTATATCCTTTTTGCCGAAAGACAGGGTCTTCGGCACTCTCAGCAACTGGTGGGAATGTGCCTGGTCTGCATTAGTGCTTGTTTTGTCTCTTCTCCAGCTGTGATGTGAGATAACCTCACTGCTGTCCTCAAGAAAAGTGAGGCAATCCTCCTGTGGAGTGCAGGTTGTCTTAGCTGGCTGGCACAGAAATGAACAGTTGAAGGTGCTGTCTGCCTCAGAAATCAATTTCTTTTCTCTGTGACTCCAGAAAAACCAATAATCAGAAATGGTGCCTAACAGATGTCAAAGGCTAGAGATGGAGAGGTTTTTTAGTTGTTTTGTTGTTTGGGTTTTTTTAATTGAAAATAGTGGCAGGTAGTACCCATGAGGTAGGATAGAGACAATCCAAACACAGTTATACTAACAGAGGCCCTGCAAAGTTACCACATTTGGTTGTGGTCTCGTGAACAGGCTGACTGATAGCAGCAGTATAACATGCAGAGCTTAACAGGTTCTGTGTAGATAGACTGGTGCTAAGTGCTCAGATCTCAAATATACTGAACAAATGCCTAAAGTTGTCGAAGGTACAGCCAAAAGTGAGTGCTGTCAGTCTAACCGTGGGGAGAAAAAGCACAGGGAAAGGTCAAGACTCGTGGATTCTGCTTCTCACATTGGCCAAGGACAGAAGGAATAAGTTACTTCAGGCAGCACCTGTCTACATGCTCTGCTAAGGGTTAGAGATGATAGTGAGCATTGGAAATTATTGTAATAAAATCCTTGAAAGATGTGCACAGCCAATTCCTTTTTCTCATTCCAGGCTCTGGTGTTGACCCTTTCATTTAGTCTGTACCCTTATAGTGTATGTGTCTCACCTACAGTGTAGAGATCAGGTAATGAACAGCATGGATCTTTATCTGCATAGGTTATTTCACTTAAACCAGTATACAGTGAAATAGTAAAATCATGCTTATATTTGTGTATTACTCCAGTAGAAAGAAACAAAATCTGACCTCTAAATGGCACTGCTGTTCCAGGGAGCAGTTACAAACCAAGATTAGTCCTTTCTGGGTGACCACTGACTGATCATCACTGGTTTGGTGGTTCGTTGGCTTGATTTTGAAGTGCACACGTGGCCTTTGTTCACTTATTTGAGCAGTATGAGTATTCAGCACCTCTACAAATAAAATAGTTATCTTTCTTATTTTGCTTGTGTACTGCAGGTTTAAATTCAGATTTTTAAGGCCTTTGAACTATCCCAGGTGACCATCTATCTTTTCAGAGAAAACACCTGCTAAATTACAGGAGATTTTTCTCTTTCTAACAGAAACTGATCTAGTTACCTGTTCTCTTTAGCTGTAAGAACGGACTGAGCTGTGGCTTTTCTCTTTTTGTGGGGACTGGAAATTATCACAGAACAGTTGTTAGCAACTTCAAACTACATCTTCAGCTGCATACAGTCTGTAAGCTGTATCATCAGATAAGGAGAGGTGGTGGGGAATGAATCGTAAATACATGTCACAAGCTGAGAAACTTTCTGGACAGAACAACCTTTTCTGAATCTCATCATCTCTTCTGTATTTTCCCTAAGGTATCTAAGGAGAAGTGTCAGTCTTGTATTCTTGAAAGGCTGAGAGAGGGTAATTAAAGTGATTTTTATCCCACCATGAGGCACTCCAAGCGATACTCTTGGCATGGATCTATGTGCTGCTCTTTGCTGAATGAAGAATGAAACTGTGTGATGGTGGCAGTCATGGCAGTACTGTGTGATCTGGGGGAGATGAGGAAACAGCTCTGGGCTGCAACACAAGGAATGCATGTGTGAAGTCATTAATCTTGGGAATTTGCTGCATTTTGGTTTTTATCCTGGAGCCCACACACAGCTTTTGGCTATGGGTATGCCATTTTCCAGCAGATGGTCTGTTGCACAGGAAGGCAAGGATGATATCAGAGACTTTCTTAGTGTGCTGATGCATTCAGCTCTTTCACACATACTCTTAAATGCTGTGAGCCAGTTTCAAAGGAACCAAGTGAGTGACTGTAAAGTCAGGATCTCTTTTCCCCTACTTTTATTTTCTTTATCGTCCTCAGGTGTGGATAAAAGTACAACTTTAACAGAATTTTGCCACCTTCGTTCTCTCCTTCTGCTTTAAAAGCAGGAACACAGGTTAGCTATAGAAACAGAAAAACTGCTAAATGTCTGTTCAACTGTAAAGTGAGGATCAGTTTTGCTAATCTGTGCAGGCCAAGATTTAGATTTGTAATGATATAAACAGCTGGGTTTGCAATTAAAACTGGTATTAAGGCCCTCTGTAAGATTGTTCCTTCTCTAGTTATCTGACTTCTATAACGTCAGGAGAACACACCACAGCTGGTAGGATAAAGTCAAAGGTTTTTATTGCTATGAATGTGTATCATTTAGGGGATGCGAGCATAGTTTTGTTTTGCTAAGAGCAGTTGTGTGCTACAGTACTGGCTGTTGCATGCACTTCTAAAATACAGGTGTCCACGTTTAGACAGTCATTTCTTTCTCATGTTTCTTTTGTAAAACTCTTAGAGTAAATATATTTTCAAATAAGATTTTTTTAAGTGTTTATATATCTAAGTTGACTATTTTACTGTGGTTTGTTGCATTAGCACTCCAAGAGACAAGCCACATTATTGAAATGGAAAGAAATGAAAAAAAAACCAAATATGTGTTGCAAAATACCTTTAAAAATATTCCATGTGAGTATAATTAGAATATATTGTAACAGGTGTTGCAAATGATACCTCTTTAATTGACTAGTGAGAAATAAAATAAATGGGCTGCCTATTTAATTAATGAAATAATGAATTGATGGAGGCTACTGTGCTATTTCTGTAACAAATGGAAATGCTATTTCCATTTAAGTGACTTTATGTCCCCTTCTTCCTGTACTATTTCAGTTCTCTTCCAGAGGCTAACCTCTTTTGTACATCACTACACCAGTTCCCTCTCTCCGCAATATTCTTCCCTGAACAAAACCAGCCAACTTCTGTGCTTGTTTTCAAATAAGCCGGTCTCTAAATTTTCGGCTGCTTTTATTGTTTAGAAGATGTTTCTTTGAATACTTTGAAAACTTTTGTTGAGTATTACCTTAGCGTCAGTAATCATGGCATTTAATGATAATAGTTTCCAATCAGATGATAAATGCTTGTTTATAACAGCTCTTTTCCACATTCATTAATCAAGAAAGGTTATCAACACAGTGATAAATATCAGTTTGATTTTTGCTTAAGTGTACCATATGCAAATAATACAATCCTGCTCATCAGTGAATGCATGACAGATATAGTGTAAGGAGCATAAAAAGTACCAGGAGTGAATGTCAAACAACAGAAGATTCTTCTTCCACTCACTCTTGTTGGAAATATCTTGCACACTGTTGTTTTAGCAAAGTTGTGGCTTGCTTAGTTCTCTGAGTCTACGCACATATTGTTGCTTGCTGATATGGATTTCAGAAGTTCAGAGAAATCTTTTGGCATTGGTGCTGTCTCTATCCATCCTTACAGAGTGATAGGTCTGCTCTGCTTTATTCTTCAGAATCCTGCATGTGCTGGCATCTCGATCAAGGTGCTGACCAGACTATGTGGTAGCTCATGTGCAAGGGGTCTTTCCCCAGGATTAGTGCCCTCATGGTGGTCTCATTGGAGGTGTGGTGTAAGGATGTGACCAGATGGAACACATGACCTCAGTGGTGAAACTTTCCTTGGTATCAGTTGTCCTTGCTGGTCCTGACTGAATTGTCATTGTGGGGAATGCCTCCTAATTCCCGCTGTGCAGTGCATGCTCAAAAACAGTCCTTGCACAGCAACAGTTACCTGGAATCTTTTGTCTTTTGGCACAGTAGAACTAACAATGGCATTCACTTGTGCCCATTGTTGGAGGTCAAAGAAATGTTATGTAAAAATAATATGTTCTGCATCTTTATGAAAAATACAGAGAAGCCTCTTTTCTTTGAAGCAGTCTCCAGATAGTCTGAGACAGAAGCAATCCCCAGTGGCACAGACAATAGTCTTGTAGGCTTTATCTCCGTCATTTTTCTGTTCTAATAAGATTTTGAGGCACCTGCTCTTCCTTTTGATCTGCTTTTGGAAGTAATGTTTGGGCTGGATACTCAGTTGCATCTCTGAGCTCATTTTACTGAGTTTTTCCACATAAACACAGATTCTGTGATTACTGAGTTTCACTGATCAGCTGGCATTTGCAAAGCCTGTGGACTACACCCGTATAAACTTTCTTCATTTTTTGAGCTATAACATTTAAAAAGTAGTGTTACTATAGTAGATCTAAATCATCCTGGAGGTGTTAGTCTCTGTCTTATCTTTAAAGTTGAATTGTTTGTTTTTCACAGGGGGTCCGTCTGATATGATTGTCCAGGAAACAGGGCCTCACACTAGTGATAATAAAAATCATGTTGGGCTCTTTGCTTTGAGAGTTTCTCAAATTCTTGTCTGGCCTGAGCATTGTAATTTTTTTTCCTGAAACTATTTTTCTTCGTGTCTAAAAAGATTTACAATTTCTTTTAAACATATGGTCATAACATTTCTTTGAGGAGTTTGCTCTCAAAATAGCACTTCTTGAAACCATTGTGTACTTTCTGTAGGTGGTCATCAACATATGTTGGGGGCCAGCTGACTGGCTGACTAACAAAATTGATATGTTTATTACTTATTGAGTATAGCAAATTTTTTTTCCTCTTTTTTTTTTTCAATAAAGCATGGTATTGCTTGATCTTTTTGAAGCCTAGATAATTGCAGATCTGCATAAGTCAGCTTAATTTAAAGTATTTTTTGCTAGAGACATCAGTGCTCAGGAGCACTCTAAAAGGATCCCAGTTCAAATAAGCAGCTGACATTTGTTATAATCTCTTTTTATTCTCTTGGTGTATTTATGATCCTCCCAAGGAAGTTGGGGGATCCAGTTTGAACTGAGAATTCAGTCACAGGGTGAGAGTGGCAAGTTAGTAAATTCATCACGTGGATGTAGTACACTAGCAACTGCCATGTGCAGTTCAGCTGGTTTGACATAACTCTAGGGAATCATGTCACAAATGGAATTCAAGCATAGAGTTTTTTCTGTCCTTCCACCCTTGTACTATCTCCAACATGATGCTTCCCATATCATTTGATATAGGAAATCCAAAATGGGATTAGATTGCCATAACCCCTATAAGTGATATACATTCCCAGTAGGTCCTTTGTTCATGAAAATATAACGAGGGGCTACACTAAAATGTACTTGGCAACAATTACCAGGAGACTGCCAATATGTGAAGTGTCTTTTTGAAGTAGCACACAAGGGTAAGATTCCACAGAAATACTGTATGGTTCAACATTTATTGAAGGGAAGAACCTAAGAGATGGTAAATGACAAAGATGAAGATTTTTAGGAGAAGATTTTCTCATATTTTTAGGAAAAAGGCTGCAATAGAGTGTGTTTGCTTAAAAAATATCTAGAGAGAACTTTAGCAAACAACATTTTACCTTACCTATCAGATATGTCTGTGTGGGATTGTCTCTTGTCTCATCAGAATTTCATTTTGACTTTCAGAGTTCACTGAGGGATGCTGCCTTCTTACTGTCACTCAAAGAAGGTGGACTTGAAGGTGATGAACACTTGGAGAAACTGATACACTGAGATTTTTCACACTGAATATTTAACAGAACTCCCAGTTTAATTGATCTTTGGCAAAATGTGTTTATTCAGATTTAAGATATAATCCTTCAATCTGAGCCTGCAGCAATTAGTTAGAAGTTTACCCTTGTGTTCAGCAGCAGACAGAAGGGGTACTTGATGTGATGGAATTGCAGACGTGATGCTTATGAGTTATAAGGAAAGAATTGCAATAGATGATATGAAAGGTCTGAAATGAAAGCAACAGCTGATTTTGTTCAGTTCAAAATGACCCTGCCAAAAGAGGCAAATGACATCACAAACTGGAAGGTCATTGTTTCTTTATAGACTTATAAAATATGTTTTTATCCAAAAAATACACTGAGAAACTCAAATGATGATGAATAAATGACTTTAAACTCATGGGTAACAAGCATCCGTAGTGATTCAGAAATCTTCAGAAGTGCTGATGTGAAGGAGGTCTAACCTCATCTTCATGGATATAGTCAAATACCTTACTATTACAGTGAAGTATGTTCAATGGTGTATTTTCCAATGTCCTATTCTGCTTGACCAAAAAATCTGGAAATACAGAAATTACACAAACTTATTTGGTTAATTTTATCAACTTTGAGAGTGTGCAGTGTCATTTGTCTTGTTATTTTCAGTTAATCAGCTTTCCCCAACTACAGTTCTTATATCAGCAGCTATGGAAATGAATTGCAATAAAAGCAGGAGTGTAAAAAAAAATAATTTTTTTTTATGTGCAAATTACTGTAACTATAGGTAAAGTACTCTGTAGTTTCCCTTTTTAAAACAAAACAAAATTTAGAATCTGAATAATTCTAGGCACCCTTCCTGTTTATGACCCAGAAATTCTTGCAGCGTATCCTCTTGTCTCCTAACGCTTTGCCACAATGGGGTAGGAGCCTTCATTGTATTATTCCACAGATGTACACTTTTGTTTTCAAAAAATTAACTCTTTCTTCTTCTTTTTCCTGCTATGTCCCAAATCTGCCTCTGAGATAGAGGCAGAACTTCTCTACTCCAAAGAAGAGTCACCTGGTACTGTGACATGTGAAGCTCTCCCTCCTCCATCTTTGTCTGCCCTCACTGGGAATATAAGGAGTAATTGTGTGGGACAAGCTTGTATTTTTAAAGAACATCCATTAACCTCAGACCTTTTTTCCATTCCCTAAGCAGTTACGGGGTTTGCGTGCTCAGATTATTTTTGTGAGGTGTTTGTGATTGCTTGAAGACATTGCTTTGACACTTTAATGTCATCTTTTATTCAATCTGGTATGTAGTCAGCTATTGATCTCCCCTCATGAATCCACTTCTTCAGCCCATAGACATCTTTTTGTTCTTACTCTCCGAATTCTCCAAGATTTTGTGCTTCTGTAGAGTCAGGTGCTAGGCTAGTGCTGCTCAGTGGTTGTCAGACTTTCTGACTGTGTTCCAATATTTAATAGTGTAATATATGTACAGGTAGAGCTCATCTAGGAAGATGTTTACCTCCTCTCCACAGAATTCAGTTTGGCTGTATTGAAGTCTGCTGATTTTAAGCTGCAAAACTCTAGCAGTTTGTGGATTACAGTTAATAAAAGCACAATTTCCACTCATCAGTTATAAAATAATTTTCATTTTCTCTGGTTATACTGCAGTTTTGTAATTTGTTAGCTGTGGGAGTGATGTTTACTTTGGACCTTAATGTTATTATTTTTCCTGCATGACTTCAAGAACAATATTAACTGAATTCCTCTCTTTTCTCCCTTATGAGATGATTCAGGATGAGTGTTTAAAAATAGTCTGAACAGCAAGGAAATAAGTTAGATATGTAAACCAGAGCAATTCCATTCTAATTTTTTTTTCATTTTGATTAATTGTTTTTCTGTTGCATTCTTCAACATTTACCTTAATTGCAATAATCTATTCAAATATTTTTGGTAGTGTGTTTATATTCCCACTCTTCTGTATTTCCATGTAGTAGTGACTAGTCACTTTAAGTTAGTGTCACTACATGCATGGAAGAGCTCATCTGATGTCTCATGTCTCTGCAATTTGTCCATGGGCAAGGTGTTTTTGCAAGGAGCAGATTCGGGTGATCCCTTTCTGTGTGTGTAGTTTAACATCTGCTAAATACATGAACTTTGACAGAGCTGACATGATTTTAGTCCATTTCACAGAGCAGAAGTTGCATTTAATTTAGCATCAGGTGCTGTATCCCTGTCACTGTGTTTCTGGAATGTGAGAAGTATTTTGTCAAAGGCACATCTTGTGGCTCGGGATGGATGCAGACCGGGATGCTCACTCACCCTGAATGCTGTGAGTGCACAGGCTGCCCATGGGTACTGGCCAAACAGGCAGTACTCCTTGTGCACCTAGAAATTCCCTGTGAGGGTCTGCAGACAAGAGATGAAAGATACAACCTTTACTTGTAGCTGTACGTCAAGTCTATCCCATACAGGCAAAGTTAGTTTTGTTGCGTCATTTCAGATGTGTTGTCTTGCAGGCTTACCTTCTACTTGATAACACCGTTTTAATGTAGTTCTCGTCTTGTAGTTTCCAAACCTTAAAAAAAGGTGGATCATCTGATGGACTACGTGTTACAAGAGGGTTATTGTGGATGTGAAAGTGTATCTTGTACAACTTGAGCATATCCAGAGCAAATTGTGTTAAAACTCTGACTTTGCTCTCTTCGGCGGACTCCAGCTGTTCCAATGGACACTGTTTTTTATCATTGTGCTGGACTACAGGGCATAAGTGTTGAGACTACAGATGCTTTTATCTTGTATAAGTTTTCAAAGAGTTTCCGTGTTGGCAGCTTACATTGCTCAACCTATTCTCTTTTATGCTTTCTATATATAATATGCATGGCTGTCACTAGCTAGAGAATCATACCTAGCAGCTGGTTACACTCTGTATTTCTTTCAAGATCTTGTGTGAAACTTCAAAGTTTACACCAACTTACATGAAAAATACTGCCTGAGTATCAAAGGGAGAAATGAGCAGAGTACTCAATAAAGGTTGGTGCTGGTTTGACTGCTAGCACATTGCCTTGAACACAGCTCAGTTATTTCTTTAGAACATACACTGATATTTATATTACCTTTCTCTGTGATCGTTTCTAAAAGATTTTTGTCTAAAAAAATCAACTGTGAAAAAGTTTAAAATTAGGTTTTAAATGTGAATTTAAAACTAAAATGTGGAGATGTATCTTGATTTTTTTTTTCTTTTAGTGTTTTTTGGAGTTCTTGTATGAACTGCCTTTACTCTGCTGAAGAAAACTAAGATGTTTTTATTATGTCATTGGGCTCTCATTAGTTACTTGCTTGTTTAATATGACTGTAATTTCATTTGGCAAGGTGAAACTTTACCTTACCACCTCTTTACCTCTCTGTTTGCAAAGCCCAAGAAAGGCTTTGTTTGAACATTATATTTCAAAGCAAAACAAGAAACCCCTAGACAAAATAATTCAACTTCCACTTGCAAAGTTGATGGGAGTGGTTTAGCACTGCGTGTGATGTTCCTGGGGAGTCCTTGGTTCAGTCAGCCTTGCAACCCCCTGCCTCTAAGACCAGAACAGCCAGGTGAAAGCAGCCACAAGCTCAGCAGTGTGGGTGAGTCACAGCTCCACTCCTGGGTGGTTTGACAGCTCTGGTGAAGAATATTTGGATAAAATAAAAATGACATCTTCTGGTTTAAGGGCTACGAAGTGAGCAACTTTGAAAATATTATTATGATTTATGAGCTATTAGTTAATGCGGTTCACCCATTAATTTGGGAATTAGTACTCTGAAGTTTAAACAAATTAAGTGAGTTTGTAATTCACTTGAAGTCACGTTGCTAAGTATAATAATTTATCTGGGAGCTAAGACTCTCACACCTTAACTGCCAGTGAAGTCCTTGTTTATTATCTTTTTTCCTACTAGGTTTTCTAATGGGCCATTCACACAGTGAAAACTGGGCCTGCCCATTTGAGTTTCTTCTTTCTGTGTCATTGTATTGGTAACTGGGGTTCATCTCCATTACTAACTTTAATTCTTTAACACTCACCATAGTCAGTGGAGGGAAATGGACCCTCCTGAAAATAGTTCAGTTTGTCCTATCCTCTTTCTTTCTTTTTTTTTAATTATTTATTATTATTATTTAGGAATGGTTTGAGATGTAGAGATTAAAATATACATTTTTGAGGATTTAGGGAGCCCAACACCAAAATAAGGAATTAACTCCTTCCGCTCTTGAGGAATCCTGCTTGGAAGCTGACTGCTCCAGCAGAAGCTACCTGGAGGAGCTCCTTGTGCTCTGGGCTTTTGCCTGAGCCTTTCCTGGCAGCAAATCAGAATCTTCCTGGGTCACTTTCCAGTTCTCTACCTTTTTATCTATTTTCCAATTCCTTTTGTAGAAGTAGCACATTTCTTCTTTTAAAGACTGAATGCCTGCTTTCTGTTTCTCCTGTGTGGAAGGTGCTTTCTGATGCTGAGCTATGGACTTGTGAGGACCTTTGTTTTCATTTCTGATCTGAACATCATCACAGCTGCTTCATATGGAGGACTTGACATTGTCCTTAATATATATGCTGCTTTTTCCTCTCTGCTATTTGTGCATTCCTGCTGCTATTGTGGTAGACAGCAATCAAATGCCCTCTTAGGCTTTCTTTGCTAAGTTAGGCAGGGCAGACAAAGTCAGTGTCATGCATTTTTACTTATTTGCTTTTTGGCAGATATAGCTGCAGCAAGGCACTAAGTGGGGAGATTTGTAATGACATTTTATTATGGGCAGACTCCAATTGGCAGCTCAGCCCCGTGCAGCCACTTGCTCACTGCCCCCAGCACCAGAGCAGGAGAGAGTGGAAGTGCAACAGGGAGAGAACATGGGTTGAGGTAATTTACCACATAAAGCAAAAGCTGCACAAGTAGGCAAGGAATTAATGCACTATATCCCATGGATAGGCAGGTATTCTGCCATCTCCAGGAATGCAGGTCTTCATCACGTGTAACAGGTAATTGGGAGAACAAGTGCCATCACTCCGAACATCCCCTTTTCCTTCTTCCCCCAGGTTTTATTGCCAACCATGATGTCATATGGTATGGAATATCCCTTGGATCAGTTGGCGTCAACTGTCCCAGCTGTGTCCCTTCCTGACCTCTTGTGCAGCACCAACCTGCTCACTGGTGGGACAGTGTGAGAAGTGGCAAAGGATCTGACACTATTAAACACTTCCCAGCAACAGTGGAAGCATCTCTATGTTATGAACACTGTTTTCACCACAACCAAAAAACAGCACCATACAAGTAACTATGAAGAAATTAATTATGTCCCAGCCAAATCCAGTATGTATTTTCTCATCCATAGAGTTGGAATGTGAGTTGGTCAGCTGGTGGGCTTATAGACAAGAGCAAGGAAATGCAAAATGAAGATTTGATCTATTTTTCAATGTCTGGTGTCCTCAGTCCAGAGGCAAATCAGATTATTTCTAGTTTGATCTGCTTTCTCTTTTTCATTTCTTCCCTCTCCACTAATGTTAATTGGTCTCTGTGTGTGTCCACATATCGGAAGTTCTAGTGGTAGCAGCACAGGACTAGGGTTATGTGTCATGGCAATGACGCCTGACCATTGGGAGTGGCTGCAGTGAGGATTTCCACCAGAACAGGTCCTGGTTTTAGAGTACCAGTTTTTTCCCCCTTGGTCAATCTGATTCAGTATTCTTTGATTATAATGTTGCAGGGTCAGGAACACCTCTGTTGAGATAAGGGGGCTCCTGCACTAGTTGCTACTGAGAACAAATAAATGGTGGAAACTCTAAATAATAACTTCCTACTGTTAATTCATTGTAAGTTGCTTGCAGCTGGTCAATCCATTTGTTTTCTTGGATGTTTTAGAATTCTAAATACCTGACTTGTCACACGATGCATTTACTTCCCCTTGCAATTCTCAGCCATAGGGTCTAGCTTGCAAAGTGAATGGGCCCAGGTTCTCAGTTGCGCCCAGCTTCTGAGCATACCTAAACAGACGGTAGGTAAAAGATAGGCTAACTAGAATGAAACTACATGATACTGTGGTATCAAAAAGTATTTCACAGAAACAAGAAATTGGATAGGTTGGAAGGGACTACGGTGGGTCACATGCTTCAACCTGTCTACTTAAGCGGGATTGCCCTAGAGCATGTTGCACAGCATTGTGTCCAGACAGTTCTTGAATGTCTCCCATGAGGGAGACTCCACAACCTCTCTGGTCTCTGGCATTTGGAAACTCCAAATCCTTCTTGGTACTCATATGAAAAAATGGTGTTAACATTACGGACTACTGTGACAATGTTGAATATTTTGGGCAATGATAGGGGGAGGAGAGAAGGGGGAGATTCTTTCCTTTGCTCTGCTTTGCCAACCTTTCTCTCCTATGTTGCTGAAACAGAGGGGATGTCCAGGTAGGCTTATTCCACTTGGAAAGTAAATGGGAGAGATGCACGAGCAAAGAGCCAGGCATGGATTGGCAAAGAAAGGTTGATGGGATTAATGTGTGTTTCATAGTAGCATGGTACTCTTAACTTGTAATTCTGATATTGTTCACATCTAGTTATGGAGACTGAGATGCCTGTTACAGAGAAGTGGGAGTTGGAGAGGGACTTTAGTGGGATGTGGAGATGTATTTTTTCCTTTCCTGCAATTTAACTGTTTGCTTCTTTCACCCTTGTATTGCCTTCCATTGTTTTTCACCATCTTTCTTATCCTTTCCAGTACGTAATTTTGAAGATTAAATATTAAGATTCTGATATTATAATATTAAGATTCTAGTGAAGCATCTTCCATCACACTTTCCTGTAGTGAGCTGTAGTGTAAATGATCCTGTAGTGAAAGCGCATATGAATGCCAGTAACTGTGTCTGAATCCAGCCTTGATTCACCATACCTGCTCTTACTGGAGTATATACATTATTCATAATTTACATGATACTTCCCTGAAAGCAGTATACTTGAAAGCAATGTGTGTAATATAATGTATCATTATTCCAGAGCTCTGAAAATGTCTCTTTATAATTCTCCTTAGCAGTACAGTTTATGTGATGTGGAAACTATTTTCTGACACGTGTGTCTAAGCAGTGAGCCCTTTGTTAGATCCAGTTAGAATTTCTCCCTTGATAGAGCGTGAGGTTCTAAAACGGTGTTATGCTTGGCTGTGGACAAAATTAATCCAGTCAGTTGGGACTCCCAGCATCAACTTTCTGCAATCTCATGGTATAGAAGCACTGATACGTATGTTTACATTCAGCAAATCCAGCATTCAGTGCAAGAGGCAATAGCCAGGCCACTTGTCTGGTATAGCATGTGACATGTCAGCACATTTCAAAATTATTACATGCATATGAGCTACTGTACAATAACACTTTCCCCCACAAAGTGGTGTAACTGCTTTTCCACTAGTGAAGAGTTTCTCATTTGTCTTTTCATGATTTTTTTGAGAGTGTGATGAACATGCTATAGGTGCTTTGTTTGTGAAGATACTTAAATAGCATTTAAGAAAGCCTAACATATTTTCTGTTTCTTCTGCACGGTAAATTGTTAATTTTAAACCCCCAAACGTTTTGATGATTGCTAATTAGTTTGTTTGTTTTAGCAAGTGTTTATTATGGATCTCAGTGTTATAAAGGATTGTTTGAGAAACTTAGCTTTAGGTTGTGTGTTAAGCACACCAATATGGAATAAAATACTGTCAAGTATCACTGATTGGTTTTTTTCCCCATGTAGTTCCTATACTAAAATCTGTGAATGGAGTTAGTTGCTGTTCATGCTTTGGTGAAACAAGAATGATAAATGTGATTTAAATATAATCCAAATTTACAGTTCTTCCTGGGAGTTTATACAAAGGCCAGAATTGTTTTGACCAGTTTTGATCCACAAAAATCTCTGTGAGCATCAAAATGACTCATCAATTTATTCTGACATGCAAATGCTTTTAAAATGAAGCTTTGTTTTGGTGGTTAATTATGCTCTTCAAGCACTGCAAATCCATATTCCTCTGTGGCTGGAAGTGATTTATTGCTCTGGTGTTCTACTCAGCCTGACTCTTCTTCATATGCAGTGGCTTCTGCAGGTGCTTACACAGGCTAGGGAGCCCTCCTTACCCTCTTGATACTTCAGACAGCTCTTGTGGAATGAGGTTAGGTCCTATCCCATACTTGTTCTGCAAGTATGCTTGTGCTGTATGGCATGAAAGAGCCCTGAGTGAGGTACAAGTGACCCTCTGAGGATCAATTCGGTGGAAAACACTGTAGAGACATGATGGCATTGCTCAGTGCTGGGTTGTGCAGCTTGGGAGATATGCTGAAGAAACAGCTAGGACTACATCCTATGTCTTCATGACTTTCAGCTGCAGAAGAAGGGTTTCCAAACTGGAGGGGTTAACAGCTCCCTGAAGCTTTCATCGGATGTCATCTATTTATCATATTAGCTTGGCTGGGTTGCAAGATTCCTGGAACCAGAGTAGATTGTTCTCTCTTTCCAGTTCAGACTGGTACAGAGTTTTACCATCAATCAGTCCCAGTATCAAAGTTATTCANGGGTACATTTGAAAGGAGGCAGAAACCTTGTTTTATTTTTTATGTTTTTACTTCTCTTCTGAATATGCATGAGTAATAGAAACATTTATTTTTCAGGGATCATAGTTCTTTTCTTACACGCCTAATGTACTCTAAACTCCTTAGTGGTTTCCTTACTCCTGGGCTGTGATGGGTCATATGCCTTTGGATTGAAAAGTGCTCAATCTCAAACTCCTTTTGTTCCAAAATCAGTGAGCTGAACCTATGCTCATTCTCTGGGAAATAACCCATCATAAGGTAACCCATCGTCCTTCTGGTAGCTCCCAGAAGGAGCCAGATGCTGTACATCACAGGTAGGAAGCATGACCCCTACCTTGAAATTAAGTCTAAAAAAACCTAAGTACAGCATACTAATTGTGATACAACATTTTGTGAAATGCATACAGAAAGGCATATATTTAAGTCATCTGGATAGCTATGACAGAATTAGATTCCTTACATATTTGTTCGTGTATGAACAGTTGCAGTTACACTTCAGATTTCCATTTTTTAAAGTTAAGGATGGTACTGCCTTAGAAAAAGGATATAATACATTTTAGTTATCTAAATGTAAAGTACAATTTGTACCAATTATTAACTTTGTTTTGAGTGAGAATATGAGGGCTAGCAAATCATAAGTTAGCTGTGTAGTTTTAGAGTGAGTAAACTAAATTGTATTCTGGATGCATTTTGCATTTATCTGGAGGAATTCAGTTGCAGAACAAGTTTTAGATTGCCTTGGAAAAAAGTCATCAGTGAATGATGAAGAGATTTACTAAGATATTAGCTGATGTTCCTGAATGTAATTGGTATGTGCACGTTGGAAGTGTGTAATTGATCAAGCAAATGCAAATTTATGTATCACAGGTTATGCTGTTTTGTACATAAATTTTGATATCTTCTTTCTCAAGATTCATTAAACTTCACGGGGTTGCTGAAAACATGCCCCTTTTAATTTTGCAAGAAAGCCTTTATGGTAACTTTTTCTTTGAGATTATACAAGATAGTTTATTTTACTGTCAACTAAACAATACATTTTTATATACCTTAAAATATGAAAAAATCTTGCACTCCATTATTTGAGTGTATATAAGTTAAACAAGACACTTTATGTCAGAATTAAATATTAACTTTTATGAAGCCAAATTCTAATATGCCACAGGTAATTTACCAACGCTGAGATCAACATAATTTTAGCCCTCTATCTATTCCTAACTAGAAACTTTTATGAATCTTTGGAATGAAAGTAAAGTGGCAGGGGCCTTACTGAAGAATGTCATAATCTTATTATAAATAACTCTACCTGTTACAACTTTCTAGCTTAAAAAATCTGTTCATAATTTACACTCTGTTATTGGGAGAATTATTTTGTCAGCTCATGATTTTTCTCTCCTTAGTTTACATTTCCCACTTGGAAAAAAGGTGATCTTTTGTCTTAGTAACTGTGTTATCACATTCTGCTGCCTTGCTCTAAATAGTTAACCTGTTTTGCTGAATGATGAGGCAAATTTGTCAGAGTCTGTTTTTTACTTTGTTCTCAAGTTTTCTCACTCCTCTGCAAAGCCCCATCAGTTGCACATACTTACTTTGTTTTCAGGCTTGCATGAGTATATGGCCAGTTTGTTCATGGCACCCTTTCCTTCCTCCCTTGTGCATGGCATCTCTTCTGTAGCAAAACTGTGTCTGTAAACCCAATTCTGATAAGCTTTTTGGATCATTGTAACAACTTTGAAAAATCATCCACATGAGTATTGGTTGTGTTATTACATAGGTAGGGTAAATGAATATAAAATAGTCAATTGTTGGAAAAATTTCTGCATTTGACTTTCTTACATTTTTATAAAATGCTTTCTTTATGTTGCACAGCCTATGAGGATATAAGGTAGAGTGTGAATGGTAGAGGAATTGTTTAGGCAAGATTGTATAAGCAATAAAGCATAAAAATGAACTTTTTAGTTCTTCCTGACCATGAATAATCTGTGGTTTGGTCCTACTGCTATTTATTCATTCAGTCAATAACCAAATGGCTGACCAAGTGAATCCAGTCTTGTTGGAGAGTATTTGTCAGTATAAGTACCATTCCTTCCTCCAAGCTGTAGTACTAGCCAGGAGTCCTACAGCTTTTACCAATTGCTTTGGAAATTAAAGCCAAGGTTAAAAATACTCCCTCCACCCTACACAGGTGCTTCCTACCTCTCTGTGGCATCTTCTTCTAGCTCAGTGTTTTTGAATGATTCCAAAATGGATCAGACTGCAAATATTTCCAGGGCAGAACCGGTCTGCTGGTTTTTAACAGTACATACTTCAGTGGAAGAGCAATGTTTCTTCAAAAGCGAACATTACTTCCTTACTTAAAAGGAACTATTCCTTTTGCCATCAGTTTATGTTCATTTCTCATGGGGAAAGCAGCAGAAATGCTTTTGAGCCTTTTAAAATCACTGTGGTCTTAATTTGCGGTAGGTCCACACAGTAATGTGGCTGACTGAAATATATAATAAGCATTTTCATGTATGTGGTATAATTTTTTGTTTTCAGTTAAATAAGAGAGGCAGTAAGAAGAAGGGAGAGCTGTATAAATTTTGTGCAGTGTTTTTGACAGCGTTTTCTTAGGCAAGTAATTAAACTGATTTTGCCTAGCATTTTTTATGGTTCATCTTATGTTTTTAATCAGGCTCATAAGTTGAAGGGCTAAAAGATTTACAGGGTCATAGCTTTTAACTTTGCAGTGGCAAGAAAAGGGAAATCTGTCTCTAAGATGTTTAATTTGTGTGTTTTACCTTCTGTTCTGTTGAATTGCTAAATGTTTGATGACATTTTTGGGAAATTGTATTATAGGCACATGTTTATGTCAGTGTGCTTAGGAGAGGAAAAAAAGGAGGTGTACACTTGTTTGGAGGGAAGCTCTAAACCACAGTTCTTTGGCCGTCATCGGCATAGGGTTGCACAGAAGGAAGCTTTGTGAAAGCAGAAGAACTTGGTAATGGTAAGGTACTGGCAACAGATCTCCTGATAAAAAGGACCTACCTCCAAAAGGAGGAATATAGGGACATGAAATGACTGTTCAAACTGGTCTATTTGGTACTTACAGAAATACCCAGAGTGCAGGAATGGATGGAATTCCCCTCAATAGTGTATAAATTTACAGGTTGGTTACCACTACATACTTCCCTTTATCCTGAGCATTCATGGAAAAAGCAAACGCATACTGGGGAAGTTAACAAGAAACCATTTGAAGGCCTTGTTCTTCCAGAGCTGAAGGGAAGAATGAATATTTTTTTCTTTTTCTTTTTTTTTCTTTTTCCCCACATAAGTTTCCTTCATGTTTTGTGTTCAGAAAAGAGCACATTCCATAATATCTGCTTCAGCCCTGGTTCAGAATTAGCCTTAAACTTTCTACTCCTAGACAGATGTTTTTCCTTCAACCTACAGTATTTAGCTGCATGCCATAACCCAGCCCAACTCTCTTCAGGGAAGTTGTTGTATTGGTGTTAGTATTAAGCATCAATTTACCAGTGCCATATCTGTCCAGTAACACCCTTCCACTGAAGCGTTGACACTTGGCAGGTACATTGTGCCTACAGTATGATGCCTAAGGACTTGTCAGTTGAAGTCAGTGAAATGACTATGGAAGCACTTTCTCCCGTCTTGAGTATTGATATAGAATTTCAAAAGTTTTGTTTGTTTTTTAACAGTAGACATCAGAGAGTTTAAACAAGTCCAATAAACCACATCAAAGGTACAATATTTATGAGAACTATATATTTAATGAGGCTTTTAAAATCTATTGTTTTAATTACTTTTCCTTTTGGGGCAACTGCAAAAGTACTTAATAAGCCAGTTTTGAACAAGAGCTGGAAGGAAGTAAAAGAATTACAAGTATTTTCTTACTTTCCATTTGCTATGAAGAACAGTTAGTTGCTTTGCCAAGTCTGCTTTCAGTTCTATTTAGTCCAAATAGGAGCCCAAGAGATTTTCTATTGAAAGGAAAATTTTCTATGCAAATATAAAAAAATTCTTTAGATCCTTCATATCGGTGTTGTAGGAATGTTCTGCATATCCTAGCTTTTCAGTGTTATTAAAAGTATCCCTGGTGCGGGTCAAGGCTGCCCTTAAAGCTATGCCAGTATTTTTGATGGCTGTAAATGGGGTGTGTTTAGGAGAAGAAAACAGGGACACATTGGATTAGTAATCTCCTGTGGCTATGAACAGCAAGAAATGTTTGAGTAATTTCCAAAAATGAACGGCAGAGTTAAAACAAACAGAATTGTCCTGATTAAAACAGATTGAGATATGAGTTGAACTAGTCTTTGCTTATTCAAAGGATATGCTCCTGGTCTTGTGGTACAGGCAGGTGTTATGGAGCCTGCTCATAGAGTCTAAATGCACTCTTACCCTGGCTTATGGATCACAGCTGTCCCAAGTGGGGAGTGCTTGTAGAGACAGCATCAGCCTCTTGTTGAAGGAAGCTAAAATTGACTGCAGAGGGATTCAGCACGTGTGAAGGTCATCTTTAGAAGTGTACACATTTCACTTCAGGGACCCAGTTTAAACTTGGGTTTGTATTTTCTGTTTTAATTGTTTGAGGTTTTTTGGTTAAAGGGTTTCTTGTGGCCAAATAGTCTTGTGGTATATTCCTTTCTGATAGTGAAGTCATTCAGCTTGCACCACAGGCAGACAAATTTGAGTCCTCTCTTGTAGGGGTAGGAGTGCTTTTGTTCTTCTTTCTTTAATCCTGCTTGGTTATTTAACAGGACCTAACAGAACTGAATACTGGATTCCAATATTCCAATATCCAATATTTTAAGAATTGTATGTCTGAATTCCTTTAGAATTCTTAATATTTGGGTGTCTGGTATTTAGATTCTGAGTTTCATACTCATATTAATTTCAGTGGGATTCAAATTCCCTGTAAAGAGGAATGTAAGCTCTTTGAAGATTTGCATGTAATCAAGTAGAAATTGAACAAATGTGAGACTTTTATCTACAGTCAAGTTCCTAGTCTGAGCAACCAGCTGTGGAAGTTCAGGTACAGCAAGCCAATTTTTTCTGGGGTCTTTTGTATTTTGACACTTGCAGAAAGAAGTCATTCTCCCACCATATGTTTTGCTGGGCTAGTTTTTCTCAATAGTGTTGTTTTTGGTGGGTGTTTGGTTTTTTTTTTGTTTGTTTGTTTGGTTGTTTTGTTTTGTCTTCTTCTTTGAGAGTGGTTCTCCATTCCTGTAGTACCATGGAAATCCTCCTTTGCCACTAGTTTTAGTCAGTTTTCTGGAGCGTGAATGGCCACATTTTCTTATGCTGTTCCTGAAGTATCATGACATTTGTGCTTTCCTATCTCTGTTGGTCACATAACACCTGAAACATTTTCAGGGCATATTTCCCTTTGACGTGTGTGTGTTATGTTGGCAGGTCACAGTCAATCTGCTATCAATGAGTATAGTCAACAAGGTATTTTCCCTCCTTGAACTTTTCCTGTTGATAAATAGCTTATTTCCTCGTGCTTCCGTGCACCTAGCATTCCCTTTTATGCTGCAGGACTTCATGCTCACATATTTCAAAGTTATTCATTAAATTCTGTGTGATATACTAAATGGTTCTTCTGTGTGCTGATCATATCTTCCTAACTTTGCATTGGAAGCTATTTTTAATACAGTACTACTGGTTTTGTTTTTTTGGTTTTTTGTTTTTCTTGCTAAGTTAATTGGTAAAAGTCCTATATAAAATGGCTTTCTGAGCAAATCTTTGTAGGAGAGTACACTAATAATCTTCACATGGTACTTGCTTTCTCTTTTTAAAACTCTATAAGCTAGTGAGTTGGTTCATACTGCTAATAGGTACTTCGTTTCCCCTCAGTTTGAGTTCACTAAAGATGTCCTTATATGTCATGCTATCACAGGCTTTGTTGAAGGCCAGATGAATGATGTCTATTAGAGATGCTCTTTAATAAAACCTCATTAGTCACACATTCTTCTTTTTTTTTTATTTTAATGCAGATACCTTTATTCCTGTTTATTTCCATTTCTTCAACATTTTTTTTCCTCTCTGAGTAATTGTCCCAAAGCCATGCATTCTGCTGGGATCAGAATAACTGGACTTTCTTTGCCCAGACTGCATTTTTTCTTTCTCAAGTTATGGGTATTATATTTGTTATTTTCCAATCAGATGACACCACCCTCAGCATCAGAGACCTATTAAAATATTTTCTTTAACACCTTCTTCTTCAAGTGCCAGTGTTTCCAGAGCTCTGGGATGTAAATTATCTAGTCCTAACTTCAGTTCTTAAATTCTATTGAATTTTCCTGTCATATTGCCTGTGTTTATTTACATGTCCTGTAACTAATCTCAGAGAAGAAAACATAGTTTCTGTGCTTTATAAGTTTCTAAATTAAAAACATGTATTTGGTAATTCACATTCTCCAGAAATCTTGAAAGCAGCTTGGTAAACATTCTCTAAAACTGCCTGTAGAATTCACTGGGCTATTAATAATACCCTAGAAGCCATAAAAAACACAAGCCATTTGACAGTAAAAGTAACGTACATTTCCCAGAAATCTAAAATTGTGGGGTGAAGAGTCAATTGGCAGAAGAATGGTCATTTTCCTTTGTGACTTTCAACAAGCTTTTGACTTTTGTTCAATCTATTGCCTCTTGACATTCCTTTAGTATAGGAGGAAGAAAATGGATGCCTTGAAATCTTCCATGTGGAGTTTTTCCTTTCATGTGTCTGATGTTCCAGTCCATCATAAATGTTACTGTCCTTCCAGTTTCCTTTCTATCCTTCCCATATTTCATATCTGTACTTCTATCTCTGTTTTGCTGTCGTCTTCTTTATAGTCTTTCCAGCTTCCTGTACAGTCTTCCAGTCCTTGCCTGATTTCCCCATACTGCCTTTTTTGTGCTATTCCTCAGTTTTAGACAGCAGTTGCTTTACATATTCAACCATCTGCTTTTTTATTTTTTTTCCCCCTGAAAATCTATCCTTTTCACAGGTAGTGTGCTGGATGTCATTTAAAAAAAGCTCCCGAACTTCTACATTGTACCTACTCATTCTGTTAAACAGTGTTTGTTCTTCATCAGTCAGGAATTATGCCTATATTTGTCCTCATCTCATCCTTCTCATCTTTAAGACCTGTGAATTAGTGTGGTTTCTTTTCTCATGGCATGGTGTTTTGCAGTTCTCGTTGCAGTAGTTCACTTTCTAGTAGTGCTTTGTATTCCCTGATGGGCTCAGGAATAGCAGAAAATGGGCAGTGTTATTAGCAAAGCAGCTGTCAAGGTATAGATGTGTAGGTATAAAGCATTCACGATTACATAGAGAGAGCTTTTGGTGTAAAATGAGGAATTTGTCCATTAGACCCATTGTTCAGGAGGTCCCCTCCAGCACTGCTTTCCTATGAAAAGCTGTGGTCGGCCGTCGCCCTGTCCAGAAATGTCCTCTTCTGGGTAACTCAAATACTGGCAGCATTGATTGGAGCACTTTCTGTTTCTACGTGTCAGGAGCCAGTTTATGGTTGGCTCTCTTTATGGGTGGACAAGATGTGATTTAACACGTACTTTTCATTGCAAGACCACCCAACTGTAACACTCAGAGGGAAAGAACTGTGGTTCTTGACCATGTTTTTATATGCTGTATTGATATGTATTGGCTGTGAGAGTATCTGGTTACACATTTGAGCACTCCCAAGCTGTTCTCTAATTGCTCCTGTTTTGCTCATGGTTGCTTAATGTGTAATCTTGACTGCTACACTGAACTCATATTATTTAAACTGCTGGGAGCCTGTGCTCGGCATTAAACGTACATCTGGTACAGCTGTGGCTACTTCACTCTGCCACTGTGGAAGCTGCAAGTCTCGCCAAGAAGCAAGCTTGCCAGAGCATTGACCTGTAAAGTGAGTTGCTTTATATTAAAGGCCCTGGAAAACACTTCAGCACATAGTTGCTCTAGTACAACTCATCGTGGTGTGAGTGCACTGCAGAAACCCCCTAATTCCCTCCTCGGCTGGGCAAGCACTGTTTCTAATAAGGTTCAGTGAAAAGGTTTAACAAGTGTATAATGGAGTTACAATGGTCTAAATTGACTGCAGGGTGTCCTTTGTATTAAGAGTCATTTTCCGGTCTTCTTCTTGTGTCCCATTCCCCTCTCCCCCCATCTCCCCAACCCAAAGCAAGCATGCGTTGGTTTAGAGAGCTCTGGTTACTGATAGGGGAAGAACTCTAACTCTCTGAGTGGCAAGAAAGACCAAGAGCTGGATCTTTACCTCCTATAGAGAGTTCGTCATCTGTCCTGGTACTGATGGAGCAAACCAGAGAGAAGTTGCTGTGATGGGGCCAAATTCTTCTGGGGCCACTCATGCAGTCTGCTTTCCACGTGGCAAATAGTGTATTTACTGTACCTATGCTTTACATATATGTACACTGTAAGTATACATAGCATACTGTATATATGTGAGATAGTGTATGTGTATGCTAGATATTTAGTTTAATACAAAAGTGTGGGGAAAAAATATGCAAGGAGAAAAAACAGCTCAAGATAACAGTGCAGGGTTGTTGCAGGAAAACACTTTTAACTGTAAGAAATCTGGCTTGAGCCCTTGCAGAGCCAGCTGTGGGGGTTTTGTCCACAGGACAAAAGCTCAGGAGCTGCCAAACCCATGAGTTCTGATTGGATTATAAAAGTCTGCCCTGCCTTCCNCGAAGGGTAGGTGATTATTGGGGAACTACGTGAAGGAACTGGATTTACAGGGAAGCAAAATCTCTTGGGATGGCAGGATCTTTTGAGAAGTCATCCCACTCAAGTGTATTTCTCTTAATTTTGTGAGTTGATAATACCAGCCCACAAACTGACTTTTGAAGCTGTGTAGGACTTGTGGCCCAAACTCTCAGATCCCAAACTTGCCAGCACTGGTTTGCCATAACACGTTTAAAATTTACTGCCTTAGGCAAAATACTTGCTCAGTGGGACTTCAATTACCAAGCAATTTTTAGAAGAACTAGCAGCTTTTTTCTAGTAAAGCAAAAGGGTTAAATTCTTGGTACAGGGTTGAAGACATAATCATAAAAAAGAAATATTAAGGCAATAAAAGCTGTCCACAGAGTATACTTGACATCAACTTTTTTCTAGAATTGTCTTTGGATTATGAAGAAGTGTTTGTAAGCTAGAGTAAACTCCAAACCAAAGATCTATTTTGCTAGGACACTTCTGTGGAGTCCTCTGTTTCACAAGATCTTCCTGAGTTTTCAAGTTTCATGTTTGAGTGATGTATTGACTTTCAATGTTTAAAGCATGTCTCAATAACCTTTTTACTGCCCTGTTCTGAATGTGCAGTGCTGCCTGACTGCTTGGTGTCTATGAGATTGTTCTGCTCTACTTCAGAGTATATATCCATGATGAGTATAGGTCTTGAATGTGACAATCTTTCCATTCCATTTGGTCTTTTTCTCAGGAAAACAATTTCATTGCTGTCATAAAAGTACACTGTTCCACTTTGCAGATGCAAAGCAAAGAAGTGTGATTCTTTTATTGTGTTTTTTAATGCCAGAAAGCATGCTTACAACATGAACCCTTTCATAGCAACATCATGGCTTATGTTTTCTCCATATTAAAAAAGCAGTCTTTTTTTTCCTGTTTAAAAGTGTATGTGCAGTTTCTGTGGAAAGCTCTATCTAGTGTATTTACAATATTGACACCTGAGCTACATGTCTCAGTTTCTTCTTCTTCTCTAGTTTTAAGGAACTTGGTAATATAACATAAAAATTCCTGTTGTTCATAGAGGAAAGAACAGTATTTTCACTAGAGAAAATTCCAAGTGGAACATGTACAGAGATAAAATACCATTTGGAATTTAAGAAGACATTTTATGATTCTGCCTTTTTTGACGCAGACCACACAACAACCTTACAAGTATTCTCTTTTCCATTGCATTAGAGTAACTCATCTGAGAGAAATCACATAAGTAGAGAAACACAAATTATTTATTTGAATAACCATCTCTTCAATGCTTTTCTGAGAAACAGAAGACAGTACCATGTATTGTTGAAAACTTTTGCAACTAACATACTTTGTAGTTGCAGATAATGTCTATTTTTGAGTTACTGTTTGTGCTCAATTGAGTACCCAGTTCTTTTCCTTTCTCCATCTTTTAACAGTCATGGAACTCTTGTTACAGGGGATGACTGACAGTGGTTGAGTGCAGCAGCAGAGTTATGCCAACCTATGTAGACATTCACTGCCTGTTTACGGGTGAGATTGACTGCGTGCAGTTCTCCTTAGAAGAAAGGTTACATCATAGGGATTGCTGAGGTGAGGCAGAGGTTGAAAGGATATAGCAGTTTTTTTTCTTTTCCTGCTCCAGTTTTAATTTGTTAACACACCTGCAGTTCTGGCATTTGTTTTCTTCTTTGCTTCTCCTCCTTTCAATATATATATGGCTCACCGGAGGCAAAACTACCTCTAGTTTTATTTCCAGCAAACTTAAACCTATGCTGCTGCTCCCCAACGCCCACATCCCTGCACCAAGCACACTCCATCCTTTCCTTTCTCTCTGCTAGGTAGTTTGCAAGAGGAAATTGGTGAATGCTGTACTCAGAAATCTCTATAGAAAATAAGAATTTAACACATCTCTCATATAAAAATTATTTATAATGTTTAAATATAAGGGTAGATAAAAAGAGCTTGTACGAGGAACATAGTTTATCGTTCTGCCGGGACAAAAGTTGAAGAGCATGACATCTGGAAAGTTTGGTAATATGAATAAAACCAACTGGAAACAGATGGATAATGGGGAGCTCGTCTCCTACTACAAGTCTTCCTGTTTTAAGAAAATGCTAAATCTGTTTTTAGTACCTGGCAGTATTTTAAAAAGGACTTTCTGCATCACAGAGGAAGTTGACACTAAAGAAATATAATTATTTTGTTCTCTGTGGGGCCAGGATTTATTCACCCAGGTGAGTAAAAACAGTGGAGCCAAATGTTTCAAAATCAGCTATTGAACCTCCAGTCTTTAGGAAAAAATATTATAAAGGTGAGAAGTACACCGAAAATATACCATTTAACATAACACAAAATCAGGGATCTCCTCTTGAGTTGCAAGGCTCAGTGGTACTAGTACAAATAATTACTCTTACAATAATTGCATTTATTAAAATATTAATATTTATTCAAATAATAATTGCTTTAATCATTAGTATTAGTAGCCTATTTAGTCTTGTAATTATTAGATTAAAATCCTTGTTCATCTGAATGAAAACTGATAATTATTGCTAATGGCACAAGTGTAAATGTCAAATTAATAATAAGTTAATGACAGTCATTTTAAATCATATGAAGTGGTATCTGGAAGTTACAACCAGAGGGTGAGCTAATAGCAGCAGCTAAATTATCCTTTCACTTGCCACAGAAGACACATTCTTATCCACAAATAATAATTAATGTAGTTAAAAAATTATTATGCTTTTGGTTTAGTTGCTTGATACAGTGTGCTTAATGCCATGATATGTTCTGGGATGTATTATGAATGTTTTAGCTGAAGTACACAACTGAGTCTTTTGTCACTTTGCAGCATTCACAGATGAGGGCAAGGGAAAATCAAGGTTTTAAAGAAGTTAAGTATTTGTGTTTGTTTCACAGTTCTATGTCATTTATATGCATGTGAGACTGTTTCTCTACATTTACCCAATAGAAGGAAACAAAATGAAAATTAATTTGTAAAGCATTAGGAATTATCAAAATGTTTTGATTTTTGTGTTTGTGAGATTGGAATTTTCTGTATGGAGGTGTTGAAAAGTGGCCAAACCCAAACCCATTGCTCTCAAATACTGCATACTTCAGCCTGGAAGTCATGTTTTCATTAACTAATAACAATAATGACTGCTAAGATCAGGCAGAAAAAGAATGGGACTGTCTTGGGAACCTCGTGGTGACTCTGGAGGATGGGCCATAGGGAGAATGCCCTATCAGCATCCATTTCCCATAGACCTTCCCATCACCTGCTGCTGTTGGGCTGTGAGTACTAGAGTGGCATCTCAGCCTCTTGCCCTGAGCTTACCTAGTCTGTTAAGTCCCAGTCTCACACCACAGCCTCATCTAGCAACAGGGATGTTTACTACCAGCTGCAGTGAAAGGGTGCTTTTGCCTGTTGTAAACCATTCCTAAATTTACTGGTTAACATCACTAATTAATATCTAACATCACTACCATTGTCATTTCTTCAGTTCTGGATCTTAAACAAAACAACTCTGTCAGTGTGCCGTGCCTGCTATAACTCTGCCACCTATCCATGTAGCAGTATCTGGCCTGATTTTTTTGTAGTGGAGTGTAATAAAAGATTGTAGGCTTAGATGCACAGGGTTTGCATCTCTGTATGGTGAGGTAACGCTCTTAACTGGAAGGTACTCCATAAATCATATATATATAAGTATTCTGCAAAGAACAAATCTTAGAGATGAGCAGGTCTCTTGAAAAATGAAATCTAAGAAGACAGCAGATGCTTGCTTTTATTGGATCCACAAAATCACCTTATGAAATCTGGTTTTAGTAATTGCAGGTTATATAAAACTCTGAAAAACACCCATATATATTAAGATATTGAGTATCTTACTAGTGATCAGGGGATTTATGATAAGCAGAGATGAACGTATCTAGCAGATTTCTGTTTGCCCTTCTCAACTTGATGCATTTTGAAAGCTCTAATATTTAATTAAGCTCTAGAGTCCAAAGACATTCTCAGCTTTACATCAGGAGTGGCTACAGTAAAACTGGGGGTGCTGCAGGGAAGTGCAGTGTTGGGGCTGCAGGAATTGGTCAGTGATGGGGACAGAGCACTGGCTTGTGTGGAGACTGGCTGCAGAAGGCCAGGGTTGTTTTGCACCCACTGCTAGATCAAATGTGATTGTGGTGAGAAGAGTGAGGGATTTTCTTGCTTTGGAGGAATTCTGTGTGTTTTGGTGATGACCGCTGATTAGGGTTTGAGGTTTGATCTTCTAGAAAAAAATATGATTCCAAAGCACTAATAATTAATGCAAGTGTTTAATTTTCTCATCCTGTCTTTTATTTCCTGTCAATAATTGGAATTAGAATGAAAGCTGTATAGCTAATTCCCAGGTGTTCAATTTCTTTGTTTCATATTGCACAAATAGGTCAAGCACTGGCCTTTGACACAGCACTGTATTTGAGGAATATAATTATAGCACATGAGGGTTTACAAACTGGTGCTGTTTCATACTTGTCCTCCTAAGTAGGACCCTTGTACAGCAAAGCTGAAGTAACTGCTGTGTCTTACAGAGAATGCCACACCTCACCGTCAGAGCGCCGAGCGTCTTCTAGAAATGAACAGCCATCAGTTTTAACTCTGCCCTCCAGCTGCAGCTGTAGAAATCCCATGGCCAATAGCTACTCTAGTGGGCAGTGGCTGAGCCATGACAGACCATCTGTGACAAAAATAACAGGGAACTTTATTCCCCAACTGAAAGTATATATCACACTTCTTCACAGAGTATATAGTGTTGGTGTGGCTCTTTTTTAGGTTCCCATTTTAGCCCCAAGTGTTGAAATGTTATTGTAGGCTGACAGCTCATTTTGGCTGAGACGTTCCTTTGAACTTTCAAGGTGGGTGACATGTTCCAGCAAAAGTAGGTGCTTGCTGAATGAGGGACTTAGTTTCTTTCTACTCAGCAGCACAGAGAATTCACAAGTTAGTTTGTGTTGGCACCTTTTCATTAATGGTTGTAAACAACAGGTGCATGCTGTCATACTTTCCTTCAATGAAAAGAAGAATTTACATTTGACTATGCATACATTCTCATATTGTTTTTGTTTTGATTAGTGTTTATTTCTAATTGGTTGTAATTTTCTCAGTTTTAAATATCATACTCATAATATGTCACATGTATCAATTGACCACTATTTTTCTTATGCAAATTTTATAGAAGCCTTATGCTTTAAGAAAAAATAGCACTCAATTTATAAAGTTTTTGCATTATGAATAAGGTCCATTGCTAGAGATGTCTGAATCCACTCTAATTCCATATAAATGTCTTTATTCTTTTTACTCTGTGCCTCTCTCTTCAAAAATATATCTTATCTTTGGATGAATCAAGTGACTAATGTTTGAGAAGAGACATGTTTGGCATACTTGAATACTTCACATTATCTGCATTGACTTCAGCTGATGCCTTGCAAACTTTCAATGTGACCCAGGAGTTCCTCTTGCATTGACTGAGAGGAAAAACCAAGCAGGGAATGTTTGCAATGGACTTGCTAGTGTTCAGCAACAGTAAGGTCGTTCTACATACTCTGCAGCAACTGACTAGTACTGGAATAGAAAGAGAAAGGGAAATTTTGAGCCTACCATGGGCAAATGCGATGTTTAATGCCAACCTGTTTCTTGTGTTTCTGCTGTAAACCAACAGAACTTGACTCCTGCCACAAAGCAAAATGTTGAAGCTCAGTGCTTACACCAGTTTTACCATCAAAATGAAAGGATTACTGATGCAGAGAGTTAATTCCCATTTTCAGTCTATAGGGTCAGTAAGATCATAGAATCATAGAATGGCCTGGATCAGAAGGGGCTTTAAAGATCATCTAGTTCCAGTGCCTCTGCCATGGCCAGGGATACCTGTCCCTATATTGGGTTGCTCAGAGTTCCATCCATCCTGGCCTTGAACATTTCCAGGGACGGGGCATCTACAGCTTCTCAGGGCAAACTGTTCCAGTAGTTGACACTGAACAAGGAAGAAGGAAGAGGGAGTGAGAAACCAGATGTATGTTTGGGACAGGATCCTGTGCTGTGTTGCTGTGCTGGTATTACATTGTCCATGAGTAGTTTTCTTGGGGAAACAGAAGTAGGAGACCTGAATACCAAGTGTTACCAAAAAACCCCAGTACCTTGTACAGTACAGGAACTGTGTAAGAACAGTAAGTCCTTGTATAAAGATTGTGAGATTTCAGAGTGCTGAAAGTCAGGCAGACTTTGGAATTATCTGCTGCTTTGTAAACTCATGAACATTTCCTCACACTAAAAGGGGAGAAACAGGATTTTGCCATTTCCATTCCCTCTCTGTCCCCTTGATGTCATCCATATAAACTGGATTAAGTGAGAAATAATCAGAAAATTATTTTTAGTGGCAAAGAGGTATCTTCCTAAATACATGCAGTATTATGTTTCACCTAGTAGAAGATATTTGGAGACTCCTTTCAAGAAGCAATCTGATCTTACTCTATGTCTGCATGTTGCAAGGTCAAAACAGTTAGGGATGAGTGTCCAAAACATAAAACACTTAGCCTTTTTTCTATTGCCTGTATTTTAGTGCTTGGTACCTTTGGCAGATACCTATACAGATCCATTAGCCATCTCTGTTGGTGAGTGAGATGTTAATGCAAGCCTGAAGAAAAATTGCTAAGGAAAGGAAAACATTGGTAGAACTCTAAAAATATGTCAAAACTAGTTAGGGTAGTTTTGGGGTTTTATAGTAAAACTGTGGAATGTTTTAAAAAATAAATAATGGAAAACTATGTAAACCAAAATTCTTACTCAATATATATTATGGTCATTTTGCTTTGTATTTAAGTTTCAGCTTGACACTATAGGACCTATGTATTATCTTTTGAAACTCCCCTTTCCACGTTTTTGTATAATCTTTTTATATGAGGTGACACAGTGATCTTTTAGACTTTTGCGTCATCTAAAACAGGATGGTCACAGAAGTATTACTCTTTGGTTTAGGGTTTTTTGATTTGTTGGGTTTGGGTTTTTTCCCCTTGGTTGCATACATGTCTTGCTTTTTAATATTGAGCAAAGCCATTGCACTAAATAAGAGGTTTGAATTCATTCTTCATGAGCATCCTTAATTCTAGTATTTACTGATTTGAGAACTTTTTTAACATTACCATTCCTTTTGTGAGTTTTTCAAGTTGAGGGTTTTTTTTTTTTACTTAAAACATTGGAACTTGCTTGCCAGATTCCATCAATTGCGCCAGTTGAAATAAGTAGAGGAGTTGTTGTTTTCGAGAGCACAATGTTTGAAATGGTGCTTACAAACTTCATTATGAACACCTATTGATGTTTTCATATCCAATAATCTAGAGGCCACAGCTGAGCAAAATTAGAACCTTGTTTATAATGGCAAATAGCCTTTAATTTATGTGCCTTATAAATTGCCAGTGGCAAATTAACACAATTGAAGATTTTTGTTTCAAATTAATGTGTCCTCTTTATGCATATTTAATGGAAAGAAGATTAAGAGACTCCGTAGATCGGAGTTGCAAGATTCTCTTGTAGTATAATGACTACTTGACTTGAATTCCTGCCTGTTTTGAATGCTCACCTCTTCTCAGCCTTTTCCCACTGTATGCCAGGCAATTTCAATTTATGGAATTGTTTGTTTGTTTTTTTGTTTGGTTTTGTTTTGCTTTGCTTTTCTTCCCTAAGAGCATAGTTTAGATAAATAGGTACATCATGAGGTGCACAGTTTGTGGGCTCTTTCCATCTTTGAAATTCAGATCTGTTCCAAAAACAAGCCACGAAAAAGCAAATAGGGGTTTTGTATTTTTGAAACCATATTTTACCATTAAACAAACAGGGCTTCTTTTGAGGCCTGTGCCCTTGCAGTGATCCCCTGCAGAACATGGAGCAATTGACAACTGTGACTATGCTTTTATGATTCATTCCTTTGAATGAACTTCAAGAGGGAGCTGAATACTAAGGTTTCATAGCCCAAATTTTGCAGGTTATAGATAGCTTTTCCTTCTGAGATACACTTTGAACAGAACTGAGTATTAACAAAAATAATAAATATTGTTATAATTGGACTCAGCAGTTTATTTGGGAAAAATAAATGCTTTGTGTTGTAGGTTTTCCAATTTTACCCACAGGCTAGGTCTTGTATATATAATTATGCTTTAGGAGACATTTCAAGTGCTAGTTGAACCTTTAACCTGTGTTTCCTCTGGAATAATTGCAGGATGTGAAAATGGCCAAATGAAACGCTTACTCATAGAGATTAATAGAATTAGTTAAGCTACTGTTACCTAATGCTTGATTTATATTGTATGTGTAGGTCAAAACAGGCTGTAATGGCATGTGGGTGTTTTCCTATCTTCATACTTGCTAAAGTTTTGCCTTCTGTTTATTACTTGCTATATTATGTGAACTGCTTAAAAAGGCATTTTAGACCACTGGCAGGTAGTTGAATTTCAAAGGCTGGCTCTATTTAAAACAAAACAGTAGTGTTTGAACTTCTATCAATTTTTTTTTTCCGAAAATAACAGTAATAGAATTGATTCCATCACCTTCCAAGGAAACAAGCTGGAAAAGAAACCTCTGTGGATTAGTAGTCCAGACATCAAATATATTTTGCAGACATTTGAAATCAAGCCTGAGTCAGCTACAATGAAAACTAAGAAAAATCACTTAACTGCATTGCCAAAATTGTTTGAAAAGATAAAAATAAAAAGCTTGTAAATATGAGGAGTGGCACATCAATAGTAAAACATTTAATCTTATTTAAAGATTCAGTATTAGTGGTGATTCTAATATATTTTCAAGTATAACATTCAATTAATTGAATTAATTGTGCCTTTTAAAGTTTGATCTGGTGTGTTTCTTTAAGAAGAAACTGGCACTGGCTTTTAGACAACTTGAATTTCGATCCTTGAGGAAAGTGTTGAGTGGTTACCATTTCAATGTTCAGAAACTGAATTGTTAACAGAAAATGTAAATTTAGAATTAGAGGAAAGCTTGAAATCAACTTATTTGGTGGATAATACTTTGAGAGTGACCAGGCAGGTTTATACCAGACTTCGCTGGTGTTGAAGGAGTGTTTGTTGGGTTACTTTTGGTGAGTACTTCACAGCCCTCCTCCTGTAGCCTCTACGAGCTACAGCATTTGAGGTCTTGTCCCAGGTGAGGAGGAGTGTGCAGTGGTGTTATCAAGGAGCAGAAGCTCACCATAGCTCATTTAAAAATCTCAGCAGATGCCAGCTTAATATATTCATTATTGGTTTTTTGGTTGTTCAACAGAATCCTGTTTTAAGGTACAGATGATGATACTTGTCTTCTGTGAAGATCCTGGGAAAGCTTTGGGACAGTGAACTGAAACCTTTAAAAATCTGACCCACAATTAGAACAAACCTTTCTCGTGGAAAATTCTTTTTTTCAGCAACTTCATTTTGAATCAAAGAGCATTTGGGTAAATGCATTTTACTCCTCACATAAGAAATCTTTAGTGAGCTGTTTCACTGCTTTTAAATCCTGTTTTAATTTGGTTTACAGTTAATATTTGCTACAATGGTTACAGAAGGCAGTGAAAATGATTTTATGTTTTTTTTTAAGGTCAGTGAAGTATAAATGCAAAGGAGATTAAAAATCAATTATTAAATAAAGATTTCCTTTATTTTCATTCTATTTATGTTTACCTCTTTTTGATGACTTCCCCTTAAAGTATTATGCTAATGTAGGAAATTAAAGATTTTCTTTATATATGTTTCTGTATCATCTTGAGTTTCAGGGTTTCTCATCTGTTTTCTGATAAACATTCTCAGTAAGTCCACTTAGAATGTATGAGAGAAATGTATGCTCTCTGCACACAGACAACTTACTTCTTTGCAATAATGATTCTGTTAGTAATTATACCAAATTTCTTTTAAGGACAAAATCTGTATTTTGTTTCTTGTGTAGAATGGAGGTACAATGCCAGCATTTCACCAGAGATACAGAAGAAATCCTGGAAAAGGACTGCTAAACATGGAATCTGAATGCAAATATTCTGTGATAAATGTGGATTATTTTGCTGAAGGGTGCATGTGTATGCATCATGTCATATTGTGATGGCATGAAGAGTGTTTATAGGCACAGATCTGTGTGTTGCGGTGTGACACTTCAGCTGGGAAATTAGACACTAGAATATCGTCCCTCTTATGTCATAATGTCTTTTGTTACATAAGTAATTTTTAAGGAACTTTGAGAAACACAGAGGCTATGGTTGAAGGAAAATCAACTTAGGAAATCAACATCAAAATAGTAAAGGAAGGGAGAGACTGGAGTATTGAACTATTGATTGTTCTGTGTATTTATCAAAGGACATTATAATACCGTGTTTACCATGTTTAAAATAGACGACTAAAACTTGAAAAACATTACATTAGCATAGGCTTTATTATGAACATACAATTTATACTGAAATTATGAGAAGGGACATGCAAATCCTTTAACGTACAGTTATCAAATGCTGGTCAGAGAGCCTCCAACATTTAGTGGAACATCAGTGCCTTCTGAAATGTTTTTATACTTCTACCAGATTTGCTAAGATCATGGAATGATTAAATATTAGCCAGTTGTGCTTTTGGAAATCATGAATTTCTGGAAAATATCCCTCTGCTGTCAAAGAAATGAAGTTCTGTTCTGGGGAATTCATCTGGAAAGAGCATTTCTTTGGGGGCAGTGGGGACCATCTGTGGAATTTCAATTACGTGGAAAACCTGGAGCAGAGATAGGCAGAAAATACACCAGGAGGAAGCAGTTCCGAAGAGGTCACTGTGGTAACCTTGTTTTGAGGAGAGGTCTGCATATGTGGGCTGACCTTCTGACCCTTAATAATTCAGGAGTAATGTTACACACTCTTCATGCCTATGATACATTTCTGTGGCATAAGGCTTCTAATCATTCCCAATATTCATACAACTTTTAGATATTATTTACACGTACACAATATAAGCACACACAAACCCTATGATTGTTATTTACTATGCTGCCTGTGTAGTTTAAGAACATTCAACTCTGAAGTAAACAAAAGCTAAAGGAAATATGCTCCAAGATTCAGTTCACAAATTGCTTTCTACTGCAGTAGAAATTTCATAACTTGCTGTAGTGAGGTACATTTTTTGAACCATTTGGTTCACAAATGGCTTTTTACTTCAATATTTTACTGTTGTTATGCGATTTCATCAAGGAAGCAGTATTTGTTGAGTTAGCAGTTTTCACATGCGTGTTCATTTGGTTTTGGCCATCCAGTTTGAAACTGAAATGTGCCATATTCGAAGTTGCAATGGAAAGTCCCCCTTCTTTTTCTCTCCTTTCAAGGCAATGAAGTCTATTCATAAGTGGAGGAGATCTGGCTGACACTTTTCTGTAGCTTATGTGGCAACGTGGTTGTATCCTTTCAGAAAGCAGGTTTGTCTCTCTGTTGTGTGTGTCCCCCACCTCCAGTTCACCACATTGTATTTAGAGTATGCGGTGGTCTTTTTAATGCAAAATGCAGAGATGTGCATGATGTTTGAAAATAGGAGAGAAGGATTCTTGTTGCTTGTTTAAGATAATAATAGCACATCATGTAGTAAATAAGGAAGACTGTAGAGTTTTCTCTGATTTTTATGATGATATTCTGGCTTCCTTGTTTTTCAGTGCACCAGCTTGAACTCAATTCTCACTTCTCTGGGTGTTTCTCACTGTCTAATTATATTGTTAGCCTTATTTAAAAAGGGAGAATAAAAATTGAAATGTTGTAACTTCTATTAGTAACCTTGTCCCATTATAGCTATTTTTTCACATTGGAACTGTCATATGCATGGATTATTTTAACATATTTTACTATGGTGATAAACCTATTGTTTCAGTGGAAGGTTTCAAATTTGTGGAGGCACACCCAGAATTGGATGCTGAATTGGATAAACATTTTTCTGTTTTAATAGGCATTCCGTGGTTGTGGCCTACCATATCAACACTGAGTTACAGATTAATCTGAGAAGAGAGTTCATTAGGAGACTATTTCAGGTGGATGACACATTATGATGTGTAGTGTGTGCACTCAGTAAGGAGAAGGGAGTTGGGTTTACAGTTTCTCTTTGGACCACTGTCCTGGGAATCCTCTTTGCACACTACATGCCAGCTGTGGGAGGTAGAGATTGTATTGCCCTCAGTGTCTCTGTGAGGACCACCTGAATGCTGCATGTCCTCAGCCAGGTACATGAATTGAGTGACCAGTCTTGCACAAGCACCCACTGCAGAAAAGTGAAGCTGGCTAATGGCAACCAGCTGTTCCTCAGCATTTCTACCAATAGTGCCAGCCAGTTTGTGTGTAGAGAACAAAATAAGTCCTTGGATCTAGCCTATGCCTGAGGCTGGAAATTAATTTCCAGTTGCTAAGTGTAGGTGGAAGCCAAAGTTATATTCTTAATCTTAGTCCTTTGAAATGTATTTTTGGATTCTTCCTTTAAACTTACATGCCTCAAACTAATAGTGGTAGTTACTTTAAAATGCATAAATAGATGACTCATAATGTCAACACACATGATTTTTGTAGTGCCTTTTCTCCTCAGCTTTGGAGTTGAAAACAACACTAGACTATCTCAAGTATTAATTTCACGACTGCCTAGAATACAGTATTCTAATATTGACAAGTTGATAAGTTTCAGTAGAGCCATCTAAACTTAAGGGATATTTAAACCATCACATTTTGTTTGTACTCAACCATTGTTCAAAATCTTTAAAAGTTGACTTTAAGTGATTACATGTTTCATTGCTAGGTTTCTTTTCTGAAGTAAGTGGTAATGCATACAGTGTTACTGAATTTCTGCTGATAGAGAGGCAGTAAAATCCTCTGAAGCTGAGCGGATTATTAATTATATATTGACGCTGTTTATCGGATTTTAAATATCAAAGACTTATGCATTTGAAAAACAAAGTAAAGCAAAAAAACCTGAACAAACCAACAACCCTCCCCAAAACCTCAAAAAACTCCAGAATCTATTACAATATCAAAAAATGAGGGTCCTTGTCTTGGTTATTTATGGTTGTGTTGTATCTCATTAATCCTGGGATAACTCTGACCTAGTCTCATGAATTATGAACTAAGCTTTACTCCTTGAGCCTCTGATCTGTGGTACTTGTGTGCCATGGAAATAGTTGCAGCAAATACAGAAGCCAAATATCCCATGTTCCTTATCTTTGCATGGACTTTTCAGAGTGGAAGGGCAGAGTTTATTCTTTTTGTACTAAGAAGGTATTTGAACGTATTATTTCAAAACACAGTCTGAAATGTCTTTTTTTGGTGGATTTTAGTTGAAAACAGATGGATCATGTTTCATAGTCTCTGTTTAGATAGGTGCTTGTCATTCTAACAAATGAGCAAAGAAGGTTCAGTGTGTGAATGCCTGAATGGCATGGAGCCACAGGCAGGGAAAGCATATTATGGGAGGATGTGGTAAAGCGTGAGCAAGACAAGGGCTTCATTGCATAGGAGATCACCTGTGGTTCCTCTAGTGTCTGCACCTTGGAGAATCTCTTAGATGGCACTAATTTGCAGCACAGTAACTACTGAAAATAGGAAATAATAAGAAATGCATCAAAATAAAAGAGCCTGCAGTGCACAGCAAATATGTATTCTCTAAGAATGTTGTAAGAAAGGGCCTTGTGTTTTTTCTAATAACCTAAACACTGGCAGCTATAGGAAAGCTAGGAAACTTACGGAGAAGAGTTTAGCCATACCTGTGAATTATGTTTAAGGTGGCAGATTATCAGCATCTTACTTTCTAGGTACTGTCATTTCCCCTGGTGTTTGACTGTGTGTGGGGAATAGAAGACTTCACAGTTGTCACTGGTCACAGTGGACACTGCCACCTTCCTGCTAAAATCATGTCCTTCCAGACTCAGTTCTCTGCAGCTGAAGGTCCTTGTCAGTTCATTGTTTTGGTAAATCTGTTGTTTCTTCTTTTTTTTCATTTAGAGCCTTTTCTTGTCTCAGTGATATGCCACTATAAAACCACGAACTTCTAATTGCCCCAACGTTACTAAAAGTGTTATTTTATGTGACTCTGTCATGTCTGAAATCATGTAGTCTAATAGGAGGGGAGGAATTGATTTAGATTCAGATAAATTCTTGTTGTGTCTATTTGTAATTAGATTAATGTGCCTACTCACTTTCTTGTCTGTATTGCAGTTCTAATTCTCCCTGATAAAACTGGTAGGGACAGACAACTGCAAATGTGTTTCTATTTCACTCTATCATTAATGTTGAGTTATTTGAGAACTGAAGCCACCGATAAAAACTGATGTCCAGAAGAATTATCTGGGTTTCTACAATCAAACCATGTATTTCTATATGTTATGTTCACATGTTACAAAAAAATTCTCATAGACTTTGCCATTCTTCCCCCCATCCCGGAGGCTGTATCAATTGAAATCCTCATGATGTAGCACTTTTCTATAATCTGTCTCCCTTAGAAATTTTCTGATGGCATCTATTAATTTTCTGTATAGATTTTAAATACTATTGATGGTGAGTAATGTGTTTAATTAGCCCCAAACCTTCTGTGTAATTATTCCAATCTGTGCTTCTCTCTCAGCATTTGCCTGTAAGGCTGACAAATGGTAGGAGGGGGAAAGGACACTTTCCTGTCAGTGGCCTTGGGCCTTCGGTTCTTGGGTTGTCAGAGTGGTTTCTCTTTTTGAAAGAGCTGTGAAAGAATGATGAAAATACAGTTTAGCTTCATTTAAGAAGTCAAAACAAATATAAGTTGTAGCAAAAAGCTTCCTTATCTTATGAAACAGGACATTTTTATGGTTCCTTTACTGCTTCCCAACTTTTTTATTGTCATAATATCAGCTTACTTGCCAGGGTTAAGTTCAACTTTCTGTCTCTATTCTTGCAGGGTTTAAGAGGAAAGATAAATTAGCTCAGAATTACAAGTGCTTTCTATGCAATTTAGAGTGAATACTAACTGAATCCTCTCCATGTTTTTATGGGCATTGACATCTTTGGCTCCTGTATTGGTAATGTACCAGTTCTGAGCTCAGACACATGGATGTCAAATCACAGCTATATCGGTCTCGTAAAGCACAGCATAAATTGTACTGCTTGCTTTTTAGGTAAATTTTTTTACTCATTCTCGACTTTTCTGACTTTCTGACAATAAAATGAAGGAAAATCTTTACCTTTTTAACCCAGCCCGTAGAGACAGCATATGGTCAAATGCCAGCTAAAACATGTGTTTGTTAGGCAACTTCTGTAGACTGCAATTAGAAAAACTCAGTTAATTAAGGAGAGGAGTGGAAAGCATTTTCAATTAGGACAACATGCTTTTTAGAAGCTGGAAGCTTACATGGAGTGTTATGGTTAGGGGAGACCTGCCATGTCTGTCTATAGTGAAATATATCACTGTTTGTGCATTTAATATTGTTTTAGCATGGGAAAATTCTTCTTTTAAGGAATCCTTTAAGATAAGTGAAATCATATGCTTGAAGGCTGTAAATGGAAATTATTGTTTCCGGGAGGAGTGTACTGTGATGATTACTGGGGACATTCACTTGTAGGGTGTACCGACTTAAGATCAAGTTATTTTCTTTAATAACAAAATCCATTTTTCCTTTCAAACAACGGGTTATAAAAACCGTAGAATGACAAACTTGCTGCAGGAACAAAGACTACTTGAATTAGGCCATTTTCAGCAAGTCAGCTGTATTTATGCCCTTGCAAAATTTCTAGGTGTTCCAGTATTGTGAAGAAAATTATAAGTATTTGGCCACTGTTTGGGAGAGGAATGAAAGGGAGCCATTCTGCAACTCTTGAATTGGTGTTGATACATGTAAAACTACTTTAGATAAGATAAGCACTGACATTTATGGTTGGACTCAATGATCTTAAAGGTCTTTTTCCAGCCTAAATGACCCTATGATTATAAAGATTTTGGGAAGCTAGCTAAATGAATATTTAGATAATAAATCAGTGTAATAATGGAGTAGTTCATTAAAGAGCAAAGGCAGTGAGGCTCCCGTCCTCCTGTTTCTCCTTGCCTCTCTCTCTTGTGCCTTCTGTTCAATGCATGAAATTTCTTTTCTTTACAACATGAGCATGTAATACATTAATTTTCCAGCAGCTTTCACCATCATCATCAACCTTCTGCAGTTGTTGTTTTATCTTCTTTTTCTCTTTTGCTTCTAGCCTCTATGATTAATTTTCCAGCCTTGTCTTCAGTCCCCTGCAGCTGACTGAAGCTGCACTTGCTGAGGACTACAGTAAAGCTTTTATAGTTATACTGTATGGTAAATGAATTTTGATTTTTCTGTTGCTTATGAGACTGTTGCTTTCACCCTAAGACATATGACATCTCTTGTCATACAAATCCCATCCTACTCCTATGGAAGTCCTTGAGCTGGTGTGTTTGTTATGACATGGAGGAGCGATGATCCTTAGTTTGTAAGAGACATAAATTATTAGGGCATCCAGAATTATTTTTAGTAATGCGTATCATATAATCTCAATCTTCTGGGGTCCCTGTTAAAATGTAAAGGAAAACTGTGTGGTTGAAGATTGTGTAGTGGGTTGCAATATTACCATTTTATCTTGGCAGTGGACTTAATATATAAAAGTGTAATTTTCCTCATAAAACACTATTGTTAAATACTTTGCTATCAATGAACTGCAGTTCATAGGAGCATTTACATGCTACTTGTTGAAATAAGGTAGTAAATATATAACTATATGCCATCAGTGGGCTTTTTTTCAGATAGCATTGCATTTTTACCTGAGTATCATACCAGAATTGAAAGGTCTGTATTATTTTCTAATGATTTAAACCTTTTTTCAGAATATCACTAATCATTAAAAAAATGTTCTTTGTCCACAGGGTGGAGTTAATTTCTTTTGTTCCTGGAAGCTGAATAGGAAAAAGCAACACTTCAGCTGTTCTTGGTAAAGGTGAGACAGCATCTGTTGATAAGGATAAGACACTGTTCATTATTATGAGCTCATAGAAAGTTTGTCCATGGAGGGTTTGTTTATTTTGTGGGGGTTTTCTTAAAACTTTTTGTGCTTTGTAGTAAGTGCAATACGTGATAACCTAACTTGTATTGGGAATGGAATGTGTAATTCTATCTTAGGTATCAGAAAAGACTCTGAAGATAAGCAAATACCTGTAGATCAGCATGACAAAGTGGATAGCAATTTGTTAATTTGTTCTACTGCTGGAACTTGTGATATTTTCCATATGCCATTGAGCTGGCCTTCCCAAGTTCACTCCATCATGGTTTCACGCACTCAGCTCTTAAAAACAGTAGAGTTTTCTCCATGCCACTTCTCAAAGAAAATGTATAGGCTTGCCTGCTGCTGTCTTCACTGCTCTGTATTGTCACATGAGAGTGCAGAGATTGATGTGAGGAGAGAAAGGCCTTGAGATTTATTTTAATTGAGATAGCACATTCAAAATTAAGCTGCGAATACCTATGCTACTTCTGTTTGTCAGAAGTAGGAGACTGAGAAGGGGATAAAACTCTGGAAGTCTTCTTAGAGATATGCCTTCCTCAATGATTCTTGCTTCATGTTATGCTGAAAGGTCTGATTTTTTTATAAATTCAAGTGTTGAATTAAAGTCCGCAAGAAACATTTAGAAGTATAACATGCAGCTTAGTGTTGAACTCTTAGTTACAATTTTTGATGCAGAAATCTACATAGCGTTCTCTTTCCTTGTTTCCATTTGCCAAATTTTGAAAAAAGTGGTTAGCTTTGATGTGACAATTACTAACGGTTACTGCACATGCAGCAGATTGACCCTCCATGCCGTGTCCTCTGTGCTGTGCAGTGCAATGCAGGTGGGGAACACAAGCCTGTTTCGGTTTCTGTCCAAAGGGACTGAAATTCATACGTGGTCATTTCCAACTCCTTGTGTGAAAGAGGCTGCAGTCTCTAATTGAAGGTGGCAATGTCTTTTAATGAGCACAAGCTGATCACTACCTATTCTGTGACTGCATCTGCAGATCCATGTTTGGCCTGTTCAGCATTGCATTTAACAGGATGGTAGAATTAAGGCTCCAGTTTTATGTTAATGTTTCGATTATCAAGAACAGCATGGCACAAGTCTACTTTTTGAAAGTTAAATAGTTAGGAAAAGAGAAAAAAGAAAAAGACAACTCTTAACAAAGCTGAAGAGAAATCAGAAGATTGACCAAAAATCAATTTTGTGGTTTTGTGCTGATGTAGGTATATTGAGGTTTTCTTGGCAAGTATTATAGAACTTCCTTGATCCGTAGTTTAAAGCAGCACTATGTGGGGATGGAGTTTTTATGAATTTACAAGTGCTTACTGTACTATATATAGTCTACTACTTCAGGGAATGAGAAAGCTATAATTACCTTCATACCCTTACAATTGTGTGGATATGTAGACATTAAGAGTTACATCACCTTCTTGCTTAGCAAAACGCAGTTAAAATATTTTTGATATTAAAATGTTCTTTCAGAGTCTTTGGTTTCTGAATTTAGGCTTTTGGTTTGATCTCTTCTTCATTAATTAATACAAAAAATGCTCCTGAGTTTTGTAAAATCCTTCTAATGTACCCTGGTGCTCCTGTCGTTCTTCCCCCTTGTGACTTGTGAAGCCATTGCCCATCATTTCAAATGTTTGCATTTTGTGATTTTTTAAGTTTCCTCAATATATACAATCTCAAAGGTTAAATTGTTGTTGGAAGAATTCTTAACCACTCATGAAAGGAGAAAGACATTTTCTTGCTGAAGTGATATATCTGTTGGAGGACTTGTGGACTCCTAGTCAAGGAATGTGTTCCAGTGTTAGATTGCTGAAGATGCAGGGTGAAAAATTGCTATGCTAACATACATGAAAACGTATTAATAATAATTTACAGATAAATTAATATGGTCTGAGCTTAATCTCATTCTGGCAAAACCCATGCTGAAGGAAATGAGAATTTATGAAGTTAGGATCTAATTGAGTCTGATTTTTTTTTTCCCCTCCCCTCTCCTCTTTCCTGCACTGGAGAACTCAAGTAAAGTGATAGCCTTAAATATTTAGTAGTATATACTGTGTGAAATTGCTGGTTACAGTCAAATAATTTTCTTCCCATCCTTGTGAGACTCAGTTGCCTGTATAAGGCATAGTCCTCTGGTGAAACAGCATGCTCTTGTATTTTCTAAAAATTGAGCAGAAATTATTTCTTCTTAGAGGTTGCTCCATGCTTCTGGTGCATTCGTTAAACCCTGTTCAGTGATATATGTAATAGGCTAGATCTGACTTCCTGCACTTCCTTCTCTATTAAAAAAAAAATCAGTACCCCTGAAGTCTTTGTGGTGTGTACTTCCCCATGGGTGCACAAACAGAGCAGCAGCACTTTGCTTGCTCTGTGTTGCTTTGTGGGAGTGGAAATGCTCAGAGTTCATGCTTATCAGTACCCAGCAGGGTTTAAGGATTGCACTTAATGACAGAAATTCCTAAATATAAACAGTGGCAGATTTAGTTTCTGGATGTGTGAATTGGTGCTTGTGTGAAGCTGTGGGAGGAACTTGTGTTATACAGGCAGGATCAAATAACTGTATCGCTGAAAAAAAGTTGTAGTTTGTAAGCTCTGGGGCTTCCCAATATCTAACTACTACTTCAGCGTAAATAGTTGTGCAGTGGCTGCAGACTTCATGAAGAAAAATGTTAACTGTACCCTGCCTCCTACCCACAGCCTGCTTCAAAACTAACGCCCTTGAGGATTAGTTTAGCCTTCTTTTTGACATTATATGCTTCTGCATTATATACAGAAAGTTTAAGTCTGTAAATTGTGTGTAAGTATAGGATCAATTCTTTGAAAACATGCTGAGAAACATGCCAGTGCGCTGCCAGTTCAGGCTGGGAAAACTCAGGTCCTTGGGAGTGGAAGGCCAGAAACTGGCCTTCGACATTCCTGTATCTTCCCTCCCAGTTATGATGAGTGGTGTAATTTTTTTTTTTTTCATCACAGCATAGTTCACATTCAAGCCAACAATCCTCCCTATCCATGTCTTAATTCTTTCTTCCTTGACCCTTTTTAAAAATCAAGGACCACTTGAGGCAGCAGGACTTTTCATACATATCTGGTTTATGACTGAGCACATGTGTGCTCTGGTCAGTCTTTTTCCTGAACAGAGAGCTGTGTCAGAAAGTAAATGCTGACCCCAGAAATAATATTTGCCTCAAGAAGCTTGACCTGCTTTGTGATGTTTTTGGAAACAAAATGCAGGAATAAGTGTTATATTGTAAATGAAACAAGGAAAGGAGAGTTGCTGTTTTCCTAAAATAAGAACAGAGCTTTAATACTGCTGAAATGTTTGGTTTGCTGGGGAAAGTTAACTTTCCAGGAAGTTGGATGTTGTCTTGACTTGTTTATTTTGGGTATTTCCACTAATTGATTGCAATCTAATTATTCAAATACAAAGCCAGGTCTCTGAAACAGCCACTGTCTGTATTTGGAAAGATTTATTGTTAGTCTTCCATAGAAGGAGGAGAAATGAGTGGTATTTACGTTTCTAGCAGTATATAGAGCTGAAAGTGGAGTCAGTGGAGCCAGTGAAGTGTGTGAAGTTTTGTGTCTAGAACTGTCTTTCAGTAACTGTTCTCTTGACTTTCAGTTTGTTGCTGCATGTTATAATTTTGAACAAATATAACATGGAAATGCTGATTTGTATAGAAAATTATGCAAGGGAAAATTTTGTTACCTTTTTTGTTTCATATTCTAGTAGTCTGCAAATTACTGGTGAGCCATTTTGGTGACCCAGTTTGGAAAGGTGACTACTGTAAAACAGAAACGCTAGGGAATGCACCTGGTTAAAATACACCTCTTTCTCACATAGCAGCTCAGGTGTTTTTGTGTCTAAGAGGAGATTAGTACAGAAGAGTGAGGTTGAAGGAGGAGTGGATATTGTTGAATGGAGCAGAACGAGTTACTCATTCTTTAGAATAGCCAGAAGGTAAACTCAAGTGCACTTGAAAAACCATGCTGGCAAAATACCCCATGTGTAGTTCAGGCTTTTAAATACAATGTTTACTACTGACTTTTTTATTCGGTTAAAGAAGGAATCAACTCCTGAAAATGCACTGGGAAAAATAAGTGGTGTAGGATGTTAAAAAGTGGCAGTGGAGGTTGTAGTGCGTTGCACCCTGCACAGCCACTTAAATATGTGTGGTGTGTCTCTTCTACCTATAGAATATACATATATATGAATATGTTCAATGTACAAACATATATACATAAATATCTTGTAAATAAATAGACATGTTCACACATAGGCATATAGGTATATCTGCACACACATGTATGCCTAGGAAGCTCCTTTTTTTTTTTTTTTTTTTTCAGTAGGGGAGTAATAGGGAGTGAAGGGGTTGATGTTATGATTTTCTAGTATACCTGGCAGAAGTGAAGTTTGGTTAAGGCTGGGAATGTGATTTTGTTGAGATATATATTTATATTGCAGAGAAGAAGCAGGAGAAGAGGTAGAAAAGAACTGTTAAAACAGTCCCTAAGACAAAGGAAGGAGAATTTACAGTGCTTGAAAAATGTGGAACAAGTCTGAAACAACAGACTATGCACGCAAAAGTTGCTGGATAAAGTATTAGTTATGATGTGATTAAAATAAAAAAAACCTGTTCAGGTATTTATATAAAGATGAAAATAATGTACAACAAGTTGTGGTGACAAGGACAGGGTAATGTAACCTTTGCAGCTGTGAGGGATCAAAGGAGGATGTAAACACAGAAACTAAACCCACCTTATCTTGGTACAGAAAGTACGATTTGTGTCTCCTCTGGCCTTGAATAAAAAGACAAGCTACAGGATGCATAGCAGAAGTTGTTCTAGTCCCTGAGAGAGGAAACACACCTTTGTTATCATTTGAAATGACCGGTTTTCATTACAAATGCACCTCTTGTGGATTCATGGAGTTGTAAATCCACTGTTGAAAAGATGTTGGGTGGCAAGTCCAGAGAAAGAGAGCAGAAAGCTGAGTAAGATTTTGGTTTGCCAGAGTTCACTGTTGCTGACTGAGACTATTTGAACTGAATCCTGGTATATTAGTATGAGAATACTGACTGGATCAACCAGTTTTGTCTACAGCAGTAACAGAAAGCACTTCAGAAATAAGCTGATCATTGCAGTTCCCTGGAAATTATTATCTGCAGTTGTGACTCTCTAGTGCATAAAAATGTAACATGCTGTGCCAGGTAGTACGATAGAAGCATTGTGATAATGGGATAATTTGTCTTCCTGAAAAAACATAATTTAGATCACTGAAATCAGTGGGACTGAAGGACACAGTTAAAATACGTGTTGCTCTCCTGAATAGTGTTAACTGGACCATAAATACCTTCCTAAGTAATGTAGTTGGAACTGTAGCACGTCTGTCCATCATATTTGGGACACAGATATTCAGTGACCTGAGATCTTTTATGTGTTACGGATGAACAGCATATTGCAAACTACTAAAAACCAGGCATGAAGATACTACGTTTTGAAAATCACAGCTCTGTGTCTGGAATTGAATTACTTGTGTAATATATTGCACAACCTATTGGCATGTTGAATGAATGTCTCTAGAGACCTACAAAAAGAATACTTATTTGGGAATTAGAAGTCAAAGCCAAAGGACCGAGCCTGCTGTAGAGATCAGACTGCTGCACTGAGAAAATCAAAGTCCATGTGCATGATTTAAACAATGTTTGACATGCCAGGCTTTGGTTTCACCAGGAGACTCACTGCTATTTGGTTATGTTTTTAAAACCTGTAAGTGTAAATTAGAACGAGCTAATTTTATAATTATTCCCAAAAGACACACAAGTAATTTAGTCTCAAACATGTTTATTTTATAAAGACACAATCATTCAAAAAAGAAGTGCTGAGAAACCACAAGTGGTTTGAGCAATAGAGGCTTAGAGCTTTTGCAAACATGCACATGTTTAAAATGTGGTAGCATTTGTTTAAAAGCCATTGAGTGTTTTGTTTCTCTTTGCAGCTTTACTAGTGTCCATAAAGAATAATAGCAAATAACTGAAGGATGAAAGTTGTTTTGTTGATGATGGTATTAGTCATTAATTTAGTTTAAATTCCAGGAAAAACCTCAGTTGTTCAAATGTGAAGAATAAAGAAAAAATCATTCTTGTTTCAGATCCTGCTAGAGGAGAGACTGATCCTGAGACTAAATAGAGAAAGGGATTTTAAAAATTTTTTTAGTCCTAAAGCTTGATGGATTGTTCATTCTGCAGAGACAGGGATGGCACTTTAATATCTTAAAGAAGCAATTGCTCACAAGATGCAAATATGTCATTTGGAAAGGGCACCATATACAGATATGTTAAAATCAAGGTTGTAATATTAGCCTGTATTATAAGCCCTTAAAAAGGTGATTAGAAATAGTAAAGTTCTCAGCAGTTAACGAGCAAGTTCACTTATGTCATGACTCTCAGTAGGACTCTGGTAGTTATTTGGCACAACTGGAGAAGAAAAATATTTGACAATGAGAAAAGTTAAGTGGCCCACAGTCTTTGGGTCCTTCCACAATGCATGATATGATGTTATAACTTTTTTGTAAAATAGCATGAATAATAACAATACAAATTACAGTGGCAATTGCTCTTATAAACATTGCACTTTCTGAGAGCAGTAAGCTTTATTGCAGTAAACTTACAAAGACTAGTCTTTGCTTCTTTTACTAGGAAAGATTAAACAAACAATCATGGCTGCAGTGTGCTGTCAAAGGTGAGTTGTAGCCTACTTTGCTTCTTTGAGGTGTTGTTTAAATAAATTTGTATTTGCCTTTTTCAAAGCAGTACTTTGCTTTCTGTTTTTGAGAAAAGTATTAGCTCTGAGGGGTGGAAAAGGGAGGCATTTATTTTCTATAGTGCAGATATAAAGCTTTTTTCTAAACTTTTTGTAAGATTTTTAAATACACGTAGGTACCAACCAGACTTTTTACATTTCCTGTGTAAGTTTTTAGGATCATGTAACTAATCCTTCATCAGGCAACGTATCATGTTTTAGGTTCAAGTTGTCTTGCTTCTGGTATAAGTTGTTTAGCTACATCTGAAGCATAATGCTGCTGGAGTTAATATAAAAATCTCTATTTCTGGATTTTCAAAAAGTCTTCAGAAATCAAGCACCATTTTTTCAATAAAGGTAATAAGAGTTAGGGCTACAACTTCATATAAGCTTTTAAAATTTCAAGCCCTGCACGAAGTAGGGTAGTACAGTTGAGAAGTTGAAGTGATGTGAATTACAAAAAAGTTGTAGCAAATGGTTCTTTTAGATACTGGATCTTTCTGGCAGTTCCTGTAAAATATATAGCATAAAGTAGATGTGACTATTTTGTTAATGAATGTGAAGTTAGAATATATATTTTAGCCCTTCAGTCTGAAGAACTCTCACCGATTTAAGGAGTTTTTAGGCTTTATAACTGCCTTAAAATGCAGTTAGAACTTTTCACTGAATGCTAGGTAACTTTTTTAACATCATATGGCCATTGGTTTTGTTAAGTATACCAGATTCATAGCTTCAGTGAAAAACTAGGTTTTTAACTTGAGTGAAGAAATATAGCCCCAATGAGAACATCTTGAGGAAAGGAATTGCTAGGAGTGTTCGTGTCAGACTTCTGCTTCTGCTTATCTTCTGCAGTGTTTTTTAGTGGTCGTCAAGTTTCCAGCATTGTCTAAAGTTTTAATTCCGAGCCTTTCTCTTTGGGCAGATGTGTAAGTCATTGCTCTCACTTCTTTCTGCTGTAATAGGTATGCCTTCATATTTACATTTCCCATCAGAAAATGTGTGTTTTAAATGGTTGAGTGCAGGTTTCAAGATTGCCTCCAAAGCTGGAGAGCTGTGTGCAGCAACGGGTTATATGTGGGACATCCTCACTCACATCTCACCAAGGCCAGCTGAAAGGCACCTACTGATGGCAGTGGGTGGTTGAGCACCATGGGCTGCATTCTCCTCTAATATGTTACTCCGTGTTTTGTTTTCTTGTTTTGTTTTGGTTTTTTTTTTTCTGTTAGTTTACATGGTTGCGTGCTAGAAATGTAGTTTCAGTTATAAAAAAGCTCTGCCTTTCAGTTTTACAGCAATATATAGGACACCTACCTCTTCTGTGAAGTTTTTAATGAAAAGGCACTGTTTCACCACTTCTATATAACAAAGAATTTTTCTGACAATCAGACATCAAAATCCTCAAACACCAATTTGAAGATGAAGACATTTTATTTTAGTTACTAAAGTTGAGAACTTTTATGCTTACTTCCTATAAATTTTAATGCTGAAACATTTTATTTACAATTCAATTTTTGTGCATTATTTGTAGCATATGCTTTCCTATTTAATTTTGTTTTCCTTTTTTTACGCCTCTAAGACACGATGAACTTTTTGAGGTTGGATTTGGGGCTTCTGTTTTGGGAATATGGTTTAGAGAAATAGGAATGAATGTTCAATATGGTCTTTGTATCCCTTTGTTATGAATAGCAGATGTAATGGGCGATTCCTACTTTTTTTACTTTAATGGCTTTCAGCTGCATTTAGCTATTTAAGTTTGTTATAAATATCATTCACCAGAAGAAGAACACTAAGCAATTAATATTGCAAAGCTGCAACAACAGTGTGTCACTTTCTTTGTCAAAGCTGAAAGAAACTGGTTTTAATCTCAAGGTTTCTGCAGTGATGTGATTTTTTTAATTTAAAGTATACATATCTAAAACACCAACAAGCACATGAAACCTATGAATATTGTTATTCCACATACATCTCTAGTGTTTATAGACATATGAAGAATTGCACTGAACACTAGTGTTACAAAAGAAAAGAAAGGTCCTTAGCAAATTTGGTAGTATGGGGAGAGACATTCCTTTCTTGTTTCATGCAGCTGTGAATTGTGGGGATTCTACTTCCCTTTTTTTGCATGCCCATCCTTCTGTACTTTTAAGTTTTCACAAATATAAGTATTTTCAGTCGGGCTTTGAATATACAGACCAACTAGAACATCTTTTATGAGGGTCACAGTATTGACTTGGACAGGGTAAACTTTTTGATGCCTGAAAGTAAAATAAGTAAATAAAAACACCTTTGAGATTTTCTAGCTCTGGGCGTACAAATATATATATGCACACTTAGTGTGAGAATTTTTGAAAGAATGCAAAAAAAAATTAAGCAAAAAGAGGTAACAGATATGGAAATTTAGGAAATTGTTTGCATAGCTCCATGAAACATGAAATCACATTTTCATTCTAAATGCTTATATTCTGCAAATAAAGTTTAAAAACTCTTATATCCAGAAAGTTTATTTTAGAGGGCTTTCTTCCCCATTGTATTTAATATTTATTGGTATCACATTAATATAAAATTCAACGGTGCAGACAAAATTCACAGTAAAGCCCCTCCATCTGAATGTATACTCAAAGAACTTTCTACTCAGTTTTCCTCCATTAGCGTATGTGTAGTTAAAAGCTACAATTAAAATGTCATCTGAGATAGGTGAGCAATGAATTTGTCTGAGACTGAACTAAGTCCAAAAGATTAAAAAAAAAAAAAGAAGAAAGGATCCTACAGTACTTCAAACATGATGCCTGCTCCTCTTTGGCTGCCAAAGTTACCCTTGAAGACCTCATTTAAAATGATAGAGATTTACAGCACTTATGTGCATAGTCAACAAAGGGAAATGAAAATGTAATTGCAAGCAGTCATCAAAAGCTCAGTCTTTCAGTTAGTTTCAGTTAAAAAGCACAGTTTATTATGAAGTGACATGCTCAAGTTGGCAGGATTTTGTCAAGTCTAAGTTGGAGCTAAATCAGCTGAGGTAGGAGATAAAAGGCCCAATCCATACCCCACTAAAGTAAACTGAAAGCTTCCTAACATATCTAAGACTTTAAAATTTTTCAGATTTTGATTGTGTGTGATAAGACTTTTTTTTTTTAATTTTCAGTAATTATTAGAAACATTATTCATTTACGTATGCTTAAGGAAAAAAATATACTGTGGAAATCGTTGTGTTGATCCCAGATATTGGTGCCTGAGCCCTGGGTGTTTTGGAGAGTCCAAGAGTGCCTGCTATCCTGTGAGGCCATGATCATCAATACTTGTCACTACATGTGAGTGCTGCAGCACAGCCGAGCCGTGTGGATTTGAATCAGGTCAGATGTGAGAACTTGCTCATCTATTTGTCAGCCTGGCAGAGCACACAATGATGTATTTATAGCTGCCTTATACCAGCTGCAGGAAGAAGGATGATACCTGATCTGGCATAAAATCTACCAAGATAAAATTACTTTAAAAATTTTTTTAGAAATGCATTTGTATCAGCAGAATGGCTTGGTACCAGTTCAGGTTTTTTTGTCATGAGCTTTCACTGCTTTTTTAGCTATTGAGCATCTGGAAGATGCAGTTGCCGTCTTGTTGAACCCCATATTACAATTATTACTGCATATTAAAAAATAATATTACTAAATATTTGAATTGTATTGAAGTAAATGGGACTGTTATCTGAAAGCTAGTAGTTGTCAGGGTAAAATTTGTGGAGCTTTTTTTTCCCCCTCTTCTTGCAAAGAAGATTTTCCATGCAGCATGCTTTCTCCTCTTCCTTCCCTCAGTTTGTCCTCTCAGACAAATTTTGTAGTTTTCCTTGCCATGACTTAAACATTTTTCATAAACAGCTGTTACACTATTAAAATATAATGATACTATTTTTTTAAACAGAAATTTATTCAGGCATGATACTTCTCTGTTTTATCAGCATAGCTGGTGCCGTGGTGAACCTGACTCTGGAATAGTAGCATGATAAATGACAAAAATGTCATAAAATTCGCTATTGAACAAGGACTCATGGATATACTGGAGTAAATACTTGTGGAATTGCACCAGCAGAACAGATGATAGTGCACTAGTATTTCATATGAGGAAATCTTACCAACAAAGGATCAGAAGTTATGTCCTTTTAGATATTTGTTAATGTTTTCGAAGTTTGGTTAACGTGGGCTTTTGGTAGACATAGAGTAGTTAAAAGTTTTTTGAAGAGAAATGCAGGATAATAAAAATGCACAATTCAGTTCTAAGAAATGGGGTGATCACCTGGAAAGTGTGTTGGAAAAGGTAATTTAGGGGGGGGGAAAGAAAATTGTGAGAGGAGAAAAAATTGTCATGTTTCAATTACAAGTGCATATGAACACATGCTGTTCTTCCATGTATAATCACATTACAGTTCAGGATGAAGTGAATAGAAAAACCTATGCAGATTTCTGTAAGCGATCCCTGCAACACGAGATGTGGGATGTGAAGAGCTCTGGGAATGCCAATTGGGTTTTTCTGGGCTCCCAATTTTATAGCAGGTTATCTACTATGTTTACGTCAATAAATACACTGAAAATAATCTCTCAAGAGTTGACATTTACATGTAACTGCAGAAGTGTCAAGAATTTCAGAGTACCGTCTTGTTTTGCTTCTGAACTTGCAGCTCTGACTCAGGCAATGCATCATTTAAATATACAAATTTGGTGGCACCCAGTAATCATTGGTGACAATTTTCATCACAGAAAAGAAATACAGAGCAAGCGTGCAGATTTAAAACAGTATTTAGAGCATATTTGTGTGGGTTGGACCATTTAGCTCGTGCAGTAATTGCCCATGAAGGGTTTTGCAGAACTGCTTTTTTTACAGTTTTACTGACTGCTGAGCATGACTGGGAGTCAGATGACTGGAGAAGTTTTTGCAGGGTCTGTTGACAGTATGGCCACAAGTAGGCAGTATCAGTGCTCAGGCAGGAGAATTTGATGGATAAGATAAACCCCATATAAACTAACAAGCATATCCCTTGGCTGTATGAAAGAATATGATGGCTGTAAGGTCGTGTTAAAGTCCTGAATTGTTTAGGAAAGCTTAAGTCTTCCAGCTGGGAAACATCACACAGACAGTTCAGAATACACCAACGTTTTGCTTTAACAGAAACACAGAAAGTCAACTTAGGTAATTTTATCTGCTGTGTTCCCTTGGGCCAGGGCTTTGGAAAGGAGAGGAAGATCTATCATTAGTCATGGCTGCCTCTTGTGAGCTATTAATTTATTATGCTCTTTTATGTCTGCATGTATTTTTGTAAATAGTGCTTAGATTAAAGTTAAGTGTATGTATTTGTAAAAACAGATGGATTGGGCTTTCGTTTTCCTCTCAATAGGGCTGGTACCATTTTGCTCATGTTAAACATCTACACTTCTCTGCTGTCTGTGAAAGGTTTGGTAAATTTAGAAGCAAGACTAATGGTTGGTGAGAAGAGCAAGTTGCAGAAACTCTGATTCCAATTTTTCTCACTTTTATTAACAAAGGAGCAGCCTGTGTGTGCTGGATATCTCTAGTAATTTGGTATATACTCACCTCTGTACTTGCAAAGGGCTTTTATGGGGTGCTTAAGTGCTGCTCCATCCCAAGGCTGTGTGTACACAGCCATGAAATGGTTGTGAGAGAGCTTTGTAAGAACTCTTGAAGGATCTTTCAAGGTGAAGTGTAAATTTAGTATTGTTTTATTAAATAATCTTTCAGCCTTCCCAGCGTTTGATCCTGTTACAGCAGTGCTCTGTGTTGAGGTAAATAGGAACCTTGGAAACATGGTGTGATGCTGCACAATCAGGCTCTCCAAAACTGTGAATGAAACTGTGCCCTCACTGGAGGAAACTGAACTGGGATGTACATACAGGCACTACTTGAGCAGAAGGTGAACTCAGCTTTTACCAAGGACATTAGGCACAAGCTGCAAAGCTTTAAAAGTCTCAGATAAGTTTCACTTGTCTTTAGATTAATCAAGTACGTTCTGTGGCTGCTACAGTTTGATGATGAGTATTGTCTGATTTTATTATACCATACTATTTTTTGAGTCTTGGATTCGGTAAAAAATGAATTAAGAAGAAGAATCATGAGGAAATCTCCGTATGGATTCTGGTATTCAGTGGCTCCAGGCAAGCAAGGTCATGACATAAAATTAGGATGCATGTTTAGGTTAGTGTTTTGGCAAGGTAAAGAGTAGGTTAAGAAGGAAAAGATAGCATTAGATAAACTCATGGTTTGATTTCTCTTTCAGCTTCTCATTAGGTTTTGCCATTGGGTATAGTTAGCTGTGGCATGATTTCATGCATTATGTTGGAATAATTTGGATGAAGGCTTTGGAGTGAACAGCTTTCTGGCAGAGTTCACTGGGGAAGATGGATCCTGAAAGGAGGGACTCCAAGAGAAATCAGACCTGTCGAAAACCTAGCCTGTTAATACATGATCTTTTCCATGCTGTTTCTTTGTTCTTGACTGTAACCCTCGAGCTGCAGCTCTTTTTTGGAGTTTAGTTTATGCCCTCTTGGTGTGGTTTTGTCCATCTTTCACCTGTCAAGGGTGTACAATGGAGGGTTTGCAACTTAGCAGTTATCCCACTTATTTCTATGGCAGTTCCTTAAGCGGACGGACAAGAGTTGCTAAGAAAAAGATGAAGCTTTGAGAATGTGCCCCTGGAGATGAAAGGAGGTGCCTTGGCACTGTTTTAAGTTGTCATATGGGTTACCTGAGTCCTACACGTGTGTACTGGTGTAACGGTTGGGGTGCCCTTCTATGAAAGATGAGTTAATACTGAATTAACAGATGTTTTTCGCCCTTTCTAAGGTAAAAGAAAGTTCTTTTCAGGCCTAGTTGCAACAATTTTGCCACTAAGCATGATGAAGGGTCTTTTTCCAGGGCTCTGCTTTCTTCTGAGTGGATTTTTGGGTGCCAGAAACGGATTATCCCAGTGTTGCCAGCAAGTTTGTCTCACAGCACAGTGAAAAGAGGAATCCAGTATGCGTACGATGCAGATAGCTTTTCCCACTCATACTCTCTGTGGCATGCATGCTTGATGGTGTCTCTCTCAGCTCCCATCTTTGTCATTTTAGCTGTCTGAATGCTGGAAATGTGGGGGATTTTGGTTTGAATTGTCCGTGAACAGATGGCTCAATTGCCAGTGGTTGTTTCTGCTGCTGTTCTGTTCTGCTCAGGTGCGTCATAGAGAGTGTTCCCAGCTGAGAGCCCGCCTTATGTGCTGCTGTGAGGGTAGTGCTCCAAAGCTGGAGAAACCTGAGAAGGAGAGACAGCCTTCCTGCAAGTAACAGATGGTTACTGTTTTAAATACAGGCCAAAAAAAAAGAAAAAAAAAAAGAGGATTCCTATCTAACATACAGTGCTGGGAGAGTAGGGAGGCTTTTTCTTGGGGGGTGGAAGGGTGTGTGTCTGTGTTGTCTGAAGGGAAAAGAAGTGGAAAGACAAATGAAAAAGAGAAAAATGGATTAGAGCTTTTTCATATCCTACTTAATCACAGTCATATGTCAGGCTGTTGGAAAGGAGGAGGGAGGGGATGGCTTGTTGAAATGTGTAGCGTGCTGGAATTCTGCGAGTGAGTTGTGTGGTGTGGTGAGTCCTGTGGCTTGCTGCTGCCCTGATGAATAGAGCCTTTCCAGAGCTGCCAAGCCCAAAGCAAATGTGGTCAGGGATTTATTATGAAATGTACCAAACCTTGGCATGGGGCTAATTGCATATAACAAGGAGCGTGCTGGAAACTCAGACCTGAAAGGTGACAAATGCAGAAGGTATTCTATATCTGATGCTGGTGAAAGAGGTTTTGTGCAAGGGAATGTCTGTATGTCTGTGCCTTTTGCTAATGAGCTCCCAAACATAGCTGCATGTTTTCTTGTTATTAGTTTGGTTAATATAGATGTAGATTTCTTGTTTCAGTTATTTCTTTCACAGTCAATGACAAAGAATAATCACTATATGGCTGTAATAGCTGAAGTTTTAAAGCATATGTCTGGGTGCTCTCTACAAAGTGTTTGGTGCACACATCGAAAGAGAATAGAGTAGAAAGATATGAGACTGGATATTAACAAAATACTGAAGCTGAGAGATTGAAACTTGAATATAAAGGTTTCAAGAGACAGCAAAAATAAACTGTAGGCTTTGAACAGAATACTCTGTTCAGTATCCTCGGTGGTTGAGTAATAAATTTGTACAGTGCGACTGGAGTTTCTTCAGGTTTTAAAGTTTACTAGACCCGCTGAATCCACATCCTTGTATATGTAATGTTCATTATCATATTGTACATCACAGATCTGCACCACAGTGACATTTAATCCAGTGAATAAGTTCTTGCTTCCTTTCAGCACTTCTTTCGGTTCTTTCATGTATATCCATAGTTGCATTTTGAAATCTTACATTGGTCTTTAATGTCAGGCATAGTTAAGCTTTTTCTGTGGCCGTGCCAAGACAGAGACTACTGCATGTGTCTGTGAAAGCCATCAAACTATCCAGATGACTATTGTCAAAAATCAGAGGTACTTCAAGGAAGGGCATGAAAAGAAAGACTGGAAAAAAACAAGAAACAACAACCAAAACCAACTATGAGATGGATGTAGAACTTAATTGACTTGATGTTAACTGACATAGAAGCTAGACAATAGTGAAACATATTGTAAGAAATAGAAACAAATGAGGCAGGATTTTATGCTAATATTCTTTCTTGGCAAATTGGCAAATTTCTCATCAATTTTTCTTTCTTTTTGGAGGAGAGCAACTTTTGAGTTGAGATTTCATCCAGAAAACCAACATAAACCCATAGTAAGTGATTTCTCTTGCTTTTCTTTGTAGGACATCTGCTTCCTGGCATTCTAAAACTTCATCTAAATTATAAGGCCTGAAAAAAACATACTATCTCACTTAATCTTCTTCCTGGTAGTGCAAGATTTGCTGTACAGTGAGGTATTAAGGAGAGACAGACATGGAAAGTAGAAGCTTCATGTATAGTATTGCCTTCTTCTCAGTTTCCTGTCATGTTGAGAGGCAGGAAAGCAGAGATTTACAAATGAGGAAAACGAAAGCACAAGAAAACAGAAAATAAGCATGCTGCACCCATTTACTCTTGTTCCAATAAAAGCTTTTATATGGGGTATTTAGCCTACAGGACTTGGTTCAGTGAATGCATTAGCCTATAGTAACTTATTGTGTAAATACTGATACAGGCCTGATATGGTGTGCAGAATAAAATGTTATAAAATTGTCCTAGTGTAAAGATACTTTTGAATATATGAGGGTTATAACATCTACCAAGGTTTTTGTTATTTAAAAAATAAAATGTGGCAGGTATCCTGTAACTTTGTTAGATTTATTCCTCTCAAGAACTGTTCTTGCTGGCTTTAGCGGCATTCTAGAGATTTCATTTTCACTCAGATAAGCTATTCTTGAACCATTTTCTATATCTGTGAAGCTCAAGTAAGAGTTGTTTTCCTTGGCATAGGACATGTTCTATTTTACCTTCATTTTCCGCAATAAATATTCAAGATTTTTATCAAAAGCTAGAAATAGTTTTGATATCAAAATGATAGTGTAAGTTTTGTAAAAATGCTGCCAGTTAGATTTGAACACATAAAAAAGTTGTATTTGAAAGAAATTGAGTAAAATAAACGGAAGGGAAAGACATGGAGTCAGAGAGAGAATCTTAAGTTATTTCTAGAGGGCACTGTATTAATGGACTAGAAGCATAAAAAAGAACCTACTGTGAAGTTAAAAGCCCTAGAAAGGTGATTTCTGTTACAAATACCTCCTAAAACATGTTTTAATCTAAGGTCAAATTACGAATGTCATCTGTGTGACTATTTAATATATTCAGGAATAAAGACATATAAGGGACCATGGCTGGAGAAGGGACATAGGCTGGGCTTAGATCATGGTCAGGAATTGTTTACGTCTATAACATCTACTTGTGAAATATGTAACAACATCTACTTGTAAAATTTTACACCTGTGCAGTTGAATCACAGGCTTCCAGTGAGTTTGACATTAGCTGCTCAAGGACAAGAGGCAGTCAGTTTGCTAAGTGCTGCTGAAGAGAGCTTAATAAAAATAGCTGTGCAGATTCCATCTTCTTCAAATATATGAGGAGGGAAAAAATGTAAAAAATTAGTGAACAGACCAAAACCCAAAAAACCCCAGTGCCAAACCCCACATGCTTGCTATGCTAGGACATGAGGGAAGTGCATTTGGTTTCTGAAGTTTGGGATGGAAAATCAGGGGTTTATTTTAATGACTTTAAATTTCTTTCAAGTGCATCCTCCTAATGATTTCTGCTGCTTTGATAATGCATAAAGTAGGCAAAACCAAGCTACAAAAGTCAAGGCACAGGGAACACCATGTTTTCCTTTGTTTCTCCCAAATGTGGAGGTGCTGTGCAGTTGTCACCTGAGGAGCTGAGAGCCACATGCAGTGGTTTTAAGACACATGGTGAAATTCCCTTGGGCTTCAGTGAGGCACACAAACAGCCCTTAAAACATCAGAAGCATGTAGCTTCTTATTCAGTGTATTGTCATGTGTACTTAAAGATTTAAAGCACATTTATGTAAGTGTTACTTGAAACAGCTTCCTTGCTCTGTGTGGCATGTGCTAAGCGATGAGCAGAAGCCATGTCAGTTCTCGTCAGCTGGCTGAAGTCTTTTAATGTTGATTAAATTTGCACTTCTAACTATTCTGGCTGAGGAAGTGGAATTGCAACAGGGCATGTGAAAACAGGGACTGCTTTCCTTTTTCTCGCTGTTTATCATTGTGCTGTTGCAGACCAGCTGCCCAAGGAACTCCTTGCTATGCTGTTTGGGCTTCTTCACAATTGTAACCATGGGCACTGCCCTGAAGATCTCACAGGAATTGTATTTCTTTGCTCTTTCTGCCCACCTTTGAGTGATGTGCAGGTATGCAAGTAACTGCAGACTGCCAGGTTGTACTTCTCTCTGTTTTGTGAGGAAAAGCTAGGTGAAGTTCAGTGACCCATATTAGAGTCAGTCAGATAAATACTGGCTAATTCACTGCAAACGTAACTTCAGCTAAAAATGGAAGCTGTTGACTGGTTTTGCCTAGGTGCCAAGTGATGATGCTGTAACAAAACCTGCCATGCCACTAGAGTTGAGTTTAGATGCAGTTAACCATTTCTGCCTTCCTTATCCAGCTAGGATATATAGTTACGGATGGAAGCGTATGGTAATGGCAATTTACAGCCAGATGTTTAACCGCTGCTGAGGAGAATGGCAGGTTGTTACCATGGGGGCTGGCTGGAGAGGGGCACGGGGGTGGGAAGGAGGCCAGGGGTTAGAAATAACCTGCTGGTGGGGTTCTTTAGAGCCTTTATGTAAACATGGCTGGAATGAAAACAAGGTGGGTTGTTTTGTTTTTTTTTTTTCCTTTGGAGACCTGTATGGCATCCAAGCACAACATTGCAGGCTGAGCTGCACGCTCCTTTCAGAAAGGCACCACAGTGCAGATCAGCTCCACGAGTTTGATTCAGTGCTGGCTTTGTGCACAGCTGCAACTTTCTACATCAGTTGTGTTTTTGCACTGTGACTATAAAGGGTGGGGGGAAAAAAAAAGAAAAAAAGGATAGGGATTATAGGGGGGAAGAATAGCTAGTATAATAGCAGTGAACTGGAGTGACAATATTTATCTTTAATTTGAATGATAGGGCCTTAGGTGTACTAGAATGTAATAATAAAAAAAAATACTCAAAGTCTTCTATGCTTTTGGATTTCTAAAACACATCTCTTAAAACAGAACCATTCTCACTTCTTAATCTGAAAAGAAGTTCAAATCAATATTAGCCTGCCTTTGTTTTAGTAAGATTCATAGTTTACTCATCTCTGTGTTGAACAGGAGTTTGTATGCTTATATGTCTTACCAGAAAACTATACAGCAACATGTCATTTAGACAAATTTAAGGTTCTTTGACCTATAGAGTTCTTACAAGAAGTATGTATAAATGTAGAAGCCCCTGCACTTTGCTATGCAAGATGTCATTTCCCAGCACAGTGCATGATCAGACTATGAAATCCTTTTACCACTTGTTGTGCCGTGTTGTTTAAGGCCAGGACAATTGTAGGCAGAGATTGTCTCTCTCTCTCAGCCACCTATTTTCTTTTGACTTGGGTCGGGTTGCTGGTGGTACTGGTACACAGCTTTGTAAGATATTCATGTCCATGCATCTTGCTTTGCTCCTGCCATTGTTTTAGATGGATATAACTGTTTATACAAGTGCTCCACTGACCTGGGAAGACTCAGTGAAGGTTAGAGGTTTACACACAAGGACCAAGTTGCAAATCAGCCCTCATTTCATTGTCTTCACCCTTCTTCTGAGTTGTTTTTGTTGGTTTGGTTTTTTGTGTGTGTTTGTTTGTTTTGGGGAGGGGGGGATGTGTTAGGTAGAGAGAAAAGCAGAGGTTTAAGCAGCCTGACAATTTGAGTGATTCCTTTCAGAGACAGTGGGTCAGGGCATGGATGCCACTCCTTGCTTTGCTTCATAGAAAGAAAATCCAAACACTTTTAAATATGGTGGGCTTTGGCCAGTTCCGTCATCAACATTACAGCATGAGGAGAACATGGCATGTTACCTTTGCTGCTCAGCCAAGAGGCATGGAAGGGCTTTCCCCCACTGGGGAGCTGGGAACTAAAACAGCTTTTGAAGCAACGAAATGCATTTTAAAGGGAAGAACAAACATCAAAAGGCTTGAGCACTGTATTTTCATAGGCTGCGGGTAGGTAGGGAGTGAGGACCACAATGGGTTCCATGCAGGAAAAGCTGAAAAACACAACTTAAAGCTTGAACTGTGGAGTAGGAGTATCCACAAAGTCCCTTGCGGTTTTGCCTCTGTATATAGCTGAATGATTACTGTAGCTTCCTGAAGCATCCATTCTAATACCTGTTCTAATGTTGTAACAAATATTATAAGCTTTAGTATGTTTTACAGAAGGTTAAACAGGTTAGTGAAGAAAGAGAAAAATCTTCCTTCTATTTTTCCCCACCAGCAAATCTAAGTGGATGATAATGATTGATGTCAATTAGAACCATATTCTGTTTAGTCCATAAATGCTAAGCAGAGAATATCACACATAATCACGACTTGTTAAGCACACACACATTTGGAAAATGAATTGTGATATACAGCCTATATTTCAAAATACATGGGTACACAGAATGTCACTGGTGACACTGTTATACCCTTGAAAAATTTTAATGAGGATTAAGAAATGGACCAGTTGAAAAAGTTGAAAAGCCCTGTTTTCGGTTACTGTCTTTTCTAAGCAGGTTCTAATATATTCTTTTTGCTATGTTTGAGGGAAGCAAAATTTCAGCTGCCATAACCGCATTAAATCAGTAGCTAGTTGCTCAGGAATGCTGCTATTGGCATGTGCTCTTGAACGCTTATTAAGAGAGATGAGAGTTTGCTGCAATTAGTACATTTAATGAATAAAATCTTCCTGGGGTTTTGTGAAAATGGTAGATTGTCGAGAACTATATGAAATCTGTGAGAGATGTGAGAAACAGGTCATATGGCCTAAAATGAGAGCCACTCTTACAGAATTAATTTGCTTTTCCTCCAGAGATTAACACTTAGCAACTCTGGGCTAAATTTCAAGAAGAGCAAACTAACCTGTGCATTTTCCCTTTGCTTGTTTTTCTTAACCTGAAAACAGTTTTAAGAGTGTTTACAATAAAATGCCAGGAAAAATAAAACGGAATTAAATAATCCATTTTCAAGCTTTGGGAACTACTCTTTTCAGTTTATATAGAAAGCTAAAAATACCTCCTATACTCAACAGGCATTTGAAGGCTTGTTCAAGCTCAACTTGTTCACCAACAGATGTGCCTAGGTATTTTCTACTTTAGGCACATGCCCCTATAGAACTGCCCTCGCCCTCCCCAGTGAGTTTCTCCATGTGCAGCACTTGTGGAACCTGCTCCTGAGTTAGCAAAAAGCTTGTGTTTGTTGTATAGGATAGGAGAGTTCCAGTCTTCTGCTCTTCTCTCCTTCCATCTCTGGATGGAAGACTTGGTCCCAGTGCAAGCGTGATTCATATCTAACACCCAAAGGTTTTGTGTTTTTCTTTTTTTTTTTTTTTTTTTTCTTTTTTTTTCTTTTTTTCTTTTTTTTCTTTTCAGATATAGAGTATAAAAGTAATAGCACAAAGAATGTTACATGAGCAGAAAGTATTGAAATGCATTTTAAGGAAGGCTTCAGCAAGTGTACATTGAGATGGTGTGTTGGCAAAATTTCACCATATTTGGACTCCCATTGAGCTGAAGGCTAATGGTATTGCAGCTTGGCATAGTTTCAGTGTGAGATGTGTATGGATATTTTAATGTGAGTATTGTTGGTTTGCTCTTTTAAAACTACATGAATCATTCCTAGGCCTCAGGTCATGATAGGCTGGAGCAGACTTGGCCAACCCCAAGTCCAGAGACATCCCCTGGATGATCAGGGGATCACCATGTATTTCACCACTCTTCTGCTGTAGCTTTGATGAAGCTTTTAATTATTTTTATGGTAAAAGTAGCAGTAAAGTAATTTAAAAGCTGCCAAGTGGCCATACATTTTAGACAGTTGTTTTTGGTTCCTATCCTGACTCATGACTGTTGTTGAGGTGGTGCATATGATTTGTATCTGGTATCAAGTGTTTTGAGATACTGGATGTGGTGAGAAAAGGCATGTATCTTAACATACTGCTGCTGCCCAAGGGCTAAGAAATACAGTAAAAACATACGAGCAGTTTTTCAAGTGGCTTATTTTAGTTCTTACTTGTGGAGACACTCCTGTGGCTGGCAAGATTTATAGCTTCCTGTTTATTAGTGTCATCCTTCTCTTGTCAATTTTAAGCTAGATTTTCTTTGAGGTATGATTTTGTTCTTTAATCAGGCTAAGCTGTTTATTTTTCTACAATGCACAATTTTCTACTGCATAAGACCTTGAAATTGAGTAGAAGATCATTGTATAAGCTACCTTGAGGTTCATTTTTCTGCTTTTTGTTGCCTTCTCTGAGAAAACTCTTGATTTTGTGGTCCTGGATAGTGGATGGATATGCAAGGACAAAAATCACTTTAGATCTTTCCACTTTTATAGGTAGTTCTCTTTCAGTTGATCTAATATAAAGTTGACATTTTATTTTTGTACAGTTCCAGAATCAGTAAGCTTCCAGAAGTAAAATGCATATAAAGGAAAACTCTATAGAAAAAAAAAACCCACAGAAATTGATGTCCATATCCATACTTTTTGAATAGCTTTATCTCAGGGTTTGTCTCTTGGGCTGGAAACTGAAATTCAGCAACAGCTAAAGAGCTCCTAGCTTGGACTTGTCTGCCTCTTAGCTAACTGTCTTTTGACTGAAGTCCCAGAACTGATAAAGTTACTATCTGATTCAGCAGGGGTCTGAGTATGTGAATATATCAACTTAACACTGTAAAATAGCAGCACAATATGTAAAGTTATACTGCTAATTTAGATTTTACAGTTGAAAAAGTAAAAATTGTGTCCAAAATTTGCATTTGAAAAATGCTTTTCGCCCCTGAGGCATTAACTATTGAAATAGCTGGATATACAAATATTCATTATGAAGCTGGAGATTCTTAAAGAATTTGAAGAATGAAAAATATAATCTGCTAATTCTTTTAGGGGACTGTGGAATTGAAAACTTTATAAATTTTAATTTATCAGAATGATTTTCTTAGATAGCTTTTAAATTCAGAGGAAGGCAAATAAACTCAAGCCAAGGTAATACTACTTGCCTGAAATGTTCCCTAATCTCATCTGGTATAGTTGGAAAGTGTTTTTGTGGCTCATTTGCCTTTGACTCAGTCATACATGCGTGCACATTAGCTGGATTTAGTAACATTTTTCCTTTAGGCAATGAGAGTGAGTCATAAGAAATGTTTAATAAAGCTATGAGCAACTGAAAAAAGTTCAGTTGGATTAGAAACTATCATGTCTTCAGTTAGGAGAATCTGTTTGCTCTTTTTTTCTTGGTCTGAGAATGTATAATTCTTTTCAACCTTCATTCTTAACATGAATCATACTGCACTCCATAGAGAATCTTGTTTGCTTCTTGATAATAATGTGTAGCAGTGTGAAAAGTACCTTTAGACCATTAGTAGAAAAAGGTCCCATGCCCAGCAGCAGTTTCGACACTGAGGATACCACTCCTGGGTACCGGTCCACTGTTACTTTTTGGTGGCAAAGATTAGTTTCTGCCTCATTTCCTCCAGTTGTGGGTGCTCATCCTCACTCTTGAGGTGCTCCAACAATGGAGGCAGCACTGCCAGTGGCATGGAGCTGAAGGCGGAGTGATGGGCTGGAGGTGGGAGCAGGCAGGATGCTCCTCAGTCTCATGTTCTCCCTGCAAATCTAGGCCTGTGTCTGCGGTGTTGTCAGCATGGGTTGTTGTCAACATGGACATATCTGCACTTTAGTACGCTTTTAGTTTAAAATATGATAATTCTTCTAAATTGGAAAATGCAGCATTTTGCAAGTGAGGTAAAGTTGTCTGAAATTTGGCACCATCAGAGAATGGCAGCTGAAAATCTCTCAGGTGTCATGCTCTCATTTTTCAGTGTTTTGGGTTACTGACGGGCTGTAGCAGAGACATGACTTTAAACACTTTAGGAACTTTTTTTTAATGTCTGGGTACATTATCTGATCATATTGATAGTAATCAGGCAAGACTTCTCATCTGGAATGGTCTGTGCTGAAGGTGGGTAGGGACAATATATGCAAGTTGTTTACTTAACACAGCTGGCAGTCCAGCTTTCCTTCACTGGGCCTTGAGGGGGAGAGAGCTGATTTTAATTTAGGACAATGACAATATGGTTCTAGCATTTTTACCAACTACAACTATTCTTCCCCACTCCCAAATTTTGATTAAAAACCCAACATTTATGTTAGAATCTAACCTCCGTGTGAGCTCTTCTACAACTATTTAGTTGGTTATGTGTAAGCAAAAAAATTATTTGGAATCTTTTTTTTCTTTTTAGACAACTATTTAATTGAGAACCATGGTGCTTTTAGGAGTGTGTCACGCAAGTGACAGATGCTAACTACATTGGCCCTGAGAATCCCTTGTTCCAAAGAGGTTTTCTTATTTTCAAAGAGGAGCAATTTTTAAGAGAGAGGAGCAAGGCTTCTTCAACCTTGTGGGCTGTCCTGTTTGAGAAGGGTAATCATTTAATGAAGGAATAATTTCAAGGATAGGTGCATCAATGGGTAGATGTTCTGCAATTAAAAAGATAATCTGTTCCAAAAGAAAAAAAATAATGTTGCGGGAGTTGAGACTATTATTGTCTCCCTAGAGGTAGTATTAATTAAGAGGCTAAACCAAGAACAAGGTCAGATGTTATTTCCACTTGGAGAGCTTGTTAGAATAAATTGACTTTTTTTTGTGTGAATTTGTCTTTTACTCATGTATCTTGTTAAATGTATTAAGTCAAAAGTGGCTTGTGAACAGCAAAGCATCTAATTCCTTTTTGCTATGGTTTTTTTTCGTGAGCAATGGTTGTCTTCGTAGAATGTACTGAACACTTGGACTGTAGCAAAATTAAATATAAAAGGACAGCCAGTTGTATTTTCTCTATTATTAGCAAGGTCTACTAGTGCTGGTATTGCTTTTATTACAAGAACTGTTTTGCCACTTATGTGTTACTTCTTCACTGTGCTTTCATTTCTCTCGATTTCACTGGTAGTCATTCAGTATATTTGTTTAAGGAAAGGTAATTCTTGCATGGTTTTCCCCTGCCTTTGTCTTATAACCCAGTTTTGGCCTTTAGAACATAAATCAAATGGATTTTGTTCTTCCCAAAAATTGGACAATTTCTGCTACCTTGTGAATCAATATGTAGGGATTCAATAGATAAATTCAAAGGCATTAGAACAGTACAGTTCTGCCAAATATTGAGCACATTTTGTGAAGAACGTTTTGTCTTCAAATCCCTGAACATCTAGAACAATTAAATGAGTTACTCTTTGCTGAACAGCATGCCAGAAGACTCTAGTAACAATATATGTAGAAAGGTTTTTGATATTTCACTACTTGCAGATAAGTAGAAACCTGGCTTCTTTTTTTTTTTTTTTTTGGTAGTGCTTTCCACTTGAGGCTAATTTTAAAATAAGACACAAATAAATCTTGACTTCTTTAAGAATTAATTGTATTTTCTTCATGTTTTTCTGGATCATTTGCTCTTTCATAATTAAGATGCAAAAAGTTTAGTACTAGCAGAAAACTAGTCCACAGAAACAGACTTTGCAGATTTCTTAGTTGTCCTTTGTAGTGTTTGTAATTTTTTCATTGTTTTAAGAGTTCCAAAATGTTTTGTTTTCATATAGAAACACCTGCCCCCATATTTCATAAGTATGGCAGTTATTGCACTGGGAACCATTTATTTTGATGCAAACGTCATAACCCACACATTTGAAGTGATGAGTTTTGTTAAAACAACATATAGGAAATAATTGCTCATAGCAGTAGGTCCTCTTTAATATGCGAATTATAAACTGGAAGGTCTCTTTTATGCTCCAATTTTTTTTTTAAACATATTTAATCCACAAGATTAAAAGGTGAAAGTGAATTCTTTGTATATTGCTGACACTTGAGAGCACTGTCAAGGAGTGAAATTATCCAGAGTTTTGTCAGTACCACGAATTCAATAATATGCTTCTTGTAAAGCATTTGTACAGTACCCTCTTTATCTTTAGTGTTTCCTCACAGGAGATTTCAGATTTGAATGCTTATTGTTTCTTATGATTTACACCAAAGCGCAAAACCACTACTTGATGTTTTGGACCAGGAAAATCCTAAATCAGCTAAGCCGAAAGTAAGTTCCTTCATGTGTTCATCTGACAGATTGGACAAGCTGGCTTTCTTAGGGCTCTGTTTGTGTGAGCTGCAGTGACAGTGAGAAAGCAAACCTCAGCTGGACACAAAGCACACTGAGACAGCCCACAAATGAATTTCTACATTGTCTTTTTTTATGAGAAGATGATACAGGACAAGGACAGCTGCATTTCAGTAATTTGGAATGCAATTTTTGGGACATCCTGTGGCTAATTGAGGCATTATTTGAAGGAGTTTAACCAAAAATCAGAATTTTTACTTGAGATCTTCAGTGCTAATTTCATGTATGTTCTGAACTCATCATTAATGGATGATGTGTTCGGTTTGCCTCTGATGTTCCTTAGGTTGATACTTATCTAACATTACACTGTCCTGCTGCCAGTCCTGGACAAAGTACTGTTGTTATCTGACACTTTATGGAGACTGTGGGCCACGTTCATACAGAAATCTTTGACTATGTTTATAAAGCAACATGTTGTCTGGGTTTTGTGTGAACCTTCAAGACTGAAAAGTAGTCTGTATATAAAATAAAAAAGCAGGTTATCACTGAATTCAGGAAGTGAAAAAGCAATAATTCTGCTCATTAATGAAAGGAGTTAGATGGTGATAGTAATTAGCCAAGCTCATGATATGTAAATTGTAGTAAGTTGTCACATACAGTGGTAAAAGGGGACCATGAAAAAATGGCCATGTATTGCTTGCTCAGTAGAGGTTATGCTATTATGACATGAAGGATTGAAGTGACATAGTCACAGGTCACCCTAGTTATTCAAAATCAAAACCATTTCTCAAAATACCTGGACAGGCAACTTTTCCTTCCAGCATTGGGATACCAGGTGGTATCAAGCTCATCTGAGTTTATTTGGTTTTCATAAAAAATTCTCATTCTTCATTTATTTATTTCTCATAGACTTCTTCATTACTAGCTGTATCAGAGATAGTAGTAGATTATATCTGTGTCTCACCAGCTGGAAGGGGTTTGGCATTTTACTTTGTGCAGGGCAAAGATCCCACATGTAAGTGCAGCTTCATTGACACTGCAGCTTTTCTGTGTTTTTTGGCAGTAGTTACTAATTCCATTGGTTAGTGATGAGGATATTACTCTTGTCCTAGAAGATGAAATTTTGCTGGCATTTCTGAAAGCATTTCCAGCACTCAGTGCAGGCAGTAGCATTGAACAAACAGAAGCACAGCAAGGTTTGTTTTATTGAGACACTTGCCTGGCAAGCTGTTTATCCTGTATGTGATCCAACAGGCATTGTACAAACTTTGACAAGCCCTGTGTGGTTTTCATAGAAGGGGAAGTAGTGAAGTGCCCTAGGAATTCTGTTCTGACCTTCTTTCTTAATCTAGTTGAACAGTTTGTTCCTACAGCTGAATTTCTCGAGCTGTGCAATATATTATTTCTGATCTTTTTCTATCTGGTACTGGCTTTTTCTGCCAGCTTACACTGCCACCTGTCTTTATGTCTGATTTTGAGGTTCTCGCCTGCTGTGTTTTGTTTCCTATCAATACTGCTCCTTTCCAAGCTGTATTTCTAGTCTGTGAGTATGTGAAGGAACTGAGTAACTTACTTCAGTGCTTGCTCATTTGCGCTTTGCCTGAGACATGCTTGGTTTTGTTTAGCATGTTATTAAATTTGATATCTTCCCTGAGATCAATTGATCGTTTTAGCTGTTGTTTTTTCCCCTTAGTGTCTTGGGGAGTTTTGTTATTGCTGATTTTATTTTTTTTGTCTTTTTCCGACTTCATATCACTCTACCATATCATGTGCTACCAAAGCAAACTTGACATTCAAGTAGGATAATGTTATAAGTTTCAGGTTGTACTGTACTGGACACATTCATTCTCCTCCTATCAGCAACAGCAATCAAGCAGTTTGTAAGTATTCAGGATATAAAAGTAAATGAAAGAGAAGAATGGTGTACCTTTTTCACATTTATTAGTATACATAAAACTTTTTCACTGTTGAGGCAATGTTAATGCTGTTACTTTTGTAAAGATTAAAAATACAGTTGTTCCTAAAGTTCTTTCAACTTCAAGTCCATTTTTTTTCCTCCATTCATTTGTACAATCAAAGCAAGTAAGACAGAAGAGTTTGTTGAAAAAGTTGTCTGATCTTCCTGCATATCACAGGCCATCATACTTCTTGCAATTACCCTGTATTTAGACAATAAATTGTATGTCTCTGATGCAGATTTATACTTTGCCATTATATATGTTCTGGAAAGGTTTCTGATACTTTATCTCTTGGTATCAAGAGTTGAAGTATTCAACATTACTGGCCTTGGTAATTTAGATCACAGATTAATTGTCCTTTCTGGAACATCTAGCCATAGCTGAGAGGTTTTTTTTATACCTTCATCAACTGAAGTAAGATTGGTGTTTTCTTCCATTGGAGACACTTGGAAAACTGAGTAAAGTCTGTTCCTAGAGCTTCTCTAAGTTAAGCAACTAAAAGTTCAATTTATTTACTATAAGTCTTTTGTTGGCTTCTCTATGACTTTAAGGTGTCATTTAAAGGCGGGACACAAATTTCTAAGCTGACTTTGATGTCAGTAATGCTGTGCAGAAGCTTGCTTGATACAGATGTTACTACTAAAGCCTGCATCTACAGTGATGACTCTGAAATGAGCCAATCTTTTGAATAGGTGCTTATTAGTTATTTTTTAGCATCAGCTTTTTTGGTCAGAATTTTGGATAGTACAAAGTGAAATGCCTCACAAATATTGATGTGCTTAATTTGTAAGCCCTTATTTAATCCCATAGATTTGCCATGTTTATCAGAGGATGAAACCTAGTTTGTTTCACTAGATCTATTTTACATAAATCCATGATGTCTGGAATTAATGTAATAACTGTTCATTGTTTCTGTATCATTTGAATCCCCTGAAAATATTTACTTACCTCGCCTGAATTGGTGTCAGATTAGAAACAGTCTGTAAATTATTTGGGTTGTCCTTCTTTGAACATTGACACAAAATTAATGATCTTCCAGGTTTTTTTAAAATATCCTTGCTACTACAGGCCTTACTAAAAGGTACTAACAGAACAGAGATAACTTTATACAAGCCTGTTAGATTTGTTATGCCATATGCCGTCAGTGCCTGTTTATTCCCCAGTGAGAAATGAACAAGTGGTACCGCATCTTCCTGTGGTAGCAATGTATTCTCTTGCTTCTCTGGTACAGTGTAAAATTAAGCACTATCACTGTGTGATTAGAATGGCGCCTTTTGTCTATGTGTTAAAAACTTAATGTCTTTTCTGTGTTGTTGTTAGATCATGTTCATCTTGTAATGTTGATAGTCACTGTGCCCAATACCCTTGAAAAAGACTTTGGTATTACTAAGTGTGATCTTTTGGCAATTAAACTTCTCTCCTCTTTGCCCACTCCTTTTCCGCCAAATATTATAACTTTTCACATTAATGTCATGCAAATCATCCTAGCAGGTTTCTGTAGCAATCCTAAGTTACTGAAGTTGATTATCTCCTTTTATTCTATCTGCTTTTAAAATCCTCTTTAGAGTGACCTTCTAAGCAGTCCTAGCAGCTGACCCAAGCTTTCTGACAGTCAGCTATGTTGCCGCAGGACTTTTTCTTTGTATGGCTTCAGCTGTGTCTGTGTTTTGCCTGGTGCCAGAACATCAAATTCCTGATTTGCAAGCAACTGGTAACACAAAGTAATTTACAGTGACTGTAAGGGAGTATCTTAGGAAACAAAAATTTTTACCAGGTCATGTGGGAGCAAAGTTCACCTAGGTACAGGTTTTGCAGTTACGGAAAATGGCAAGAAAACTAAAGGTTTTGCATATGTGAACACTTCTCGGTGTCTTTTCCTTTTGACAGCATGGCAGTTTGTCAGTCCCCTTTACTTCAGTACTAAAATTCTAGGCATTAGAAATTTTGCCTTCTGATGTAGCTTAAGGAAATCTTTGAAGTAAGGTACATTAGCATATAAACTCTGGAACTCTTTGGTTGTTCTTGGGTCAGGATAATAAATGTTTGTTCAGGTGCTTGGTCTTAGGAAGTGAGTATTTTCTGCCTTGTCACAATACATTAGCAATTGTGTTGTATTTTCATTAAAGCACTTGTCATATTTTTCAAGCCTAGGCTTACTTCTAATTTTTGTTCCCCCAAATTATGAATTTTGAATGTTCTTTTGATCTTGCCTGCTTTAATTCAGAATGAAAGTGTTCCTTGCATACAAATGAAGGTCTCCCTCCCCTGACTGGCAGAGGACATGGGAATGGATCAATCAGCTGTCACTTAACAGTGTTAAAGGTTCTAGGAGCTTTATCGCTTACCTATTGTGATAAAATGCTTGTTCCAGTTGCATGGCAAGCATCCACGCTTGGTAGCTGCTGTCTAATGAGTCCTGTTTTTTTTTATGTAGGGCTGAGCATATGGCTTGTACCTGGGTAGTGAATCTAAAGCACTCTAAATATTGCAAGTTTACTTTATGTTGATGAATTGTACATTTGCTTGGCATATATGCCAAGATTTTTTGTAGATTCTTTTTTTACTACTAGTTACATGTACATAAGCCATCTGTGTAGTGATTGTGCATTAAGTAAGGTGCAAGATCTGTTTTCCAGAACAAATGGACATTTTATGTTGGTAGGAAAAAAAAAAGTGTTTTGGAAATTGAGAACGGTATCTGGAGGTATATCTTGAGAAGTAGCTGGAATGTGCGATAACCTTGTTTTTTGTAAGCCGAAAGGGTATGAACAGAATGATACTGTATGCAAACAGAGGTTTTAAAAGTATATTTTCTTAGACAATTTACTAGGAACAGATGATATTTTCTACAAATTCTGTGTGTGGCTTTATATAGGACTTACTTTTGGGTTTTAATACGATTAAGTAGCACTGGGAAAAATCAGCATAGGAGTGGTTTGCAGTAGGGTGTCTGTAGGATATGTGCATGTGCCAGAGGGACTCTATCATTTGCTTTTTCTGGTTCTTCTGCTTTTAAGTGCTCATTTGGAGTATTGCTTTAATGTAGGGGTTTGGAGTGAATTATAAAAGGAGTGGATAACAGCTTGCTTTGGCTGCAAAGCTGCACTCTCATTTTTTTGGCAGTAGGTAGAAAGGGCTGATTAGGAGAATGTATTTCCTGTATGTTCAAATGTAAACCAGATAGTCATGAAAAAATCATTCACTGTTTTCCAAAGACTTTTTTTTTTCCTTTTTTGAGTAGGCAATGTGTTAGTCCTTATACACACAATAAGCATCAAAAAAAGGTATTAGCTTTTTCCCTCCTTCCCTCTCTCCCTGGATTCTGATTATTTCTGGCTTTAAACAGATGCGATTCTCTAATGGCCACATTAGTGCTTTTAATCCTGCAAAGCAGGAGTGAAAGTGCAGTTACTGTACATGAATATCAAAAATACTTCAGTTCAAGCACTGTTTTTGATGGTCCAGATTTCATATAATTTTTAAAAACCAAGATCTAATCTGCAGCTGTGGGTGGTCTGTATTCTGATAGTTGATGCTTGAAATTTTTATGGTCATCCCTTTGAGTACTTAAATTGTTGTTCATATTTAGATGTGAGAGATCAGGTTTTTTTCCAGATCCAGTGTGTAAAGACTTCTTTCTGGTGGTGTTCTTCTCTTGGCCTGCTTAGAGCCACTGCTGTGTTTTCTTCTGGTGGATGTGGTGACTCTAAGTAGCTAAGGGAAGCTGTGGAGAACTTCAGTAAACAGGCAAAAAGTATATTCTAATGATAGTCACGTTCTGCCAGTTATGTTGTTCTGGGGAGTTTTATAAGGGAGTTTTGGATCATGTCATAGATAAAGTGGTGTAAGCACAGGCCTACATATCCAGGGAATTTCTGTCTCCTACCGAGGCAGAAGTGCCTTGCTGTTCCCTGTGGTCCTGTAGCATTTTTTCAGGCTGATATCCTGGCTATCCAGTGTAGCTGGCTGACACATCCCCCCATGGCAGAGCAGCTGCACCTCACATCACAGGGCTCCAGGAGCACAGGAGCAAAGCAGGAGTCAGAGATGCTTGATAACCATAGCCAGAGCTGCTGGATTCACCTCCATTCATGCCTGTGTAATGTTCTTCAGAATGGGAGTCCTGCCTTCCCCTCTCTGGGCGTAACGAGTACTTGGCACTGCAGGTGATGGGGGCAGAAATCTGCAAAGATTTTGCTTAAAGAGAAGGGTCATTACATTTGTATGTAATGGAAGAAAGAAGAGGTAGAAAGACCCTTGGTGTTGTGCAACTCCTCTAGACAGCCTCAGACTGCCTTCCACCTACTGGGAGTTCAAATCAGTCATGCTTTATCTAAGAACAGCTCGTGTGGGTGACATTTAGTGGTACTGTCCCAGCAGCAGATATGTATCCCTCTTAGATTAATGTTGCCTTTCTGGCACATGCAGCCCAGGAAACTTTTAGCTGGCTAGCCAACTCACTTTGCCTCTGATGGTTTAACACACAAAAAAAGCAGAGAAAAAAAGTGTTCTGTCATCATTGTATCAATGTTTGCTGTATGAACTGTGACTTGATGATGCAAACTTTCTTATAGAAAATGGCATCCCAAAAGCTTGTGGTGAGGTTTGGGACTGTGGGAGCCTGTGCACTCATGCTGGCCATGGTGCCTTATGAGACTTGAACTCTTCAAACCGATGTACATGGCTCCTGAAACCTTTTCCAACACAAGCCTGGTGTTTCCATGAAAGGACTTTATGGGGCTCCTTGCACATCATATCTTGCACAGCTTACCATATTGCTTCTTAAAAATAGCTTTAAATACAATGCCAGGGCCCCCCAGCAGCAGCTTTACAGGCTGCTGGCGAGCTGGGAAGCCCCAGCTGGCTATCCCTGTGCTAACAGAACCCCCTCACTGGCTTTTCCAGCTAAAACATTGAAGCATCTGTTTTGTCTAGTTTAATTAGACATTACTTCCTTGCTGAATAAAGCAGGGAGGTTTGACAAGTGCGACAAGCTCTTGTTCCAGAAGTGCCTCCTCCTATTCTAAGGAGAAATGGATTCTAACTGAATGCCAGAACCTAATTCGCCTGTGTACCGCCTCAGTGCCAGTGTAAAGGAGTTTCATGTAGGCCCTAAAAATGAAAGCAAAACCTTCATTATCAGGGTAGCACCTGTTTCTTTCAGTATCCCTGGCATAAAATTATTTTTTCTTGCTTTTGGTTTTGCATAGTTACTAAAAAACCACAAATCTAAATCTTTTGTGGGGAAACCTGACACTCGTATATACATCAGCTTGTATGTGGACACTGCTGGACAAATCTCTTAAAAGTCATTAGTGGTCCTGGGTCATTAGATCTGGAGTTATGTGCTCAGAACCTCTTTGCCATTATCTTTAAGAGCCAGGTAGATGCTACAACCTGTAGCAGGTGGTGGCAGCCCCAAGGCAGGGTGCTGGCAGGTACTGTGCAGCAGCCTTAACTTCACTGTGCCTGCCTGAGAGGTCAGGCTGTGTCCTGGCACTTGCAGGATGCTGCTGAAGTGCAAGGTGACCTCTGATAACCTTGGGACAAATCCAGCTCTTTTTAAGGTGCATGTAAGGACAAAGGTGTCCCCCTCAAACATACCTTTCTTTCAAGAAACTTTTTAAGAAGAACATGTTGACAGACAATGAGGCTTGGCCTGGTTTTTTTGTGCCTGTGCATTTCAGTGCACGGGGAAAACAAGTGTGTAAAACCTGAGCATCTTACTGCATACTAATTTTAAAAGTGATCAAAGGATGCATCAACAACTGATGAATCAGATACTAAATGCACAGCACAGCTTGGGTATTTTAGCAGTGATGGGGGCTCAATACTATGTGTTTGTTCATGAGGCTAAATGTTAAAATATGAGAGAAATAAAACTGAGTGATACACAAATGCACTCAACAATCAGAGTTAAAATTCATCTCTTTGGTAAACCCCATTTAGACTAGCATTTAATATAAAAACAACTATATCATCTGGCTTTTTTTCAAATGAAGAAAGAGACTTTAGAGATTGCATGAAGGTAAAAAACATATGAGAGAAAATTCCTAAACCAGAAGTTTGATGTTCTGCTTAACTTAGGTCTGAAGATGAAAGGCCTCAGGGAGACAGGAGAAGTGGAGTATAAGCAATTCTAGATCTAAAGAGGCTTTATCACCAAAGAGTATTTGTGAACTAATAGTACAGTTTTGGTAAGATTCTGTCAATGCAAATTCTTTCCAATGTGGTTAGTAAAGAAGGAAGTGTTCAGTTATTTGATGCTCGCCCTCTGCCAGTGTTGTATTTCTATTTTGTAAGAACTTTCTACTTCACATTGTTGTGGTTAATATTTGGAGGGAGAACAATATAGAAAATAAAAGTCAGCATTGGTTGGGAAGGGGTGAACTTAAGCATAGAGCTGGAATGTGTGTAGAGCCTTTCAATATGCGGGAAAAGCCAGGCAGGACTTGATGGTTTGATTTTGACTCAATATCATGTTTTGAATAGTTTGCCCATCACAAACTGGTCAATAATGGCCTCTGCTTTTGGTTACTGCTTGTCCTGTAGATCGGGATAGCATGTCGCAGTGCACTTCCGGATGTGATTTCCCAGGCTGATTCAAAGGCTTAGAACACTTCAGTGAGTCATAGAGCAGGGTGTCACTAGCCACATTTTTCAAGAGTGTTATGTTCAGACAAGAGCTCAGAAAGGAGGGTGTAAAAGGCTGCTCCATGGTTTGATTGCAAAACTGTTGGCTCCAGGCTCTCATGATGTCTATGTAGGAATATGGATGAAGCCTGAAGTCTTGCAGCTCTGTTATGTCTACATGGTTTCCAACATCTTTTTTTACACAAAGACTACAGGGAACACCAGCCAACACGTGGCTTGTGTTATTTCTGCATTACTATTGTTAGGATTTTGTATGTTGACTGATCTGTTATTGCTGTGATGTATCACTGAAATAAAATGCAGCCTTATTTTGACAGGGAAATGTATGTCACAACTTCCTTGTGTTATATTGCACTGCCTTGTTAATATGATGTTTTCCATTAAAGAGAAGAGTAGAGTGGAATAAGGGAGTAGAAGAATGAGAGATGCCTGTCATGGATTTTCCCTCTTCTTGAAAGGCTCTCATGTCCTCTACCAATTAGTCACCTTCCCTGTACTACGTGATGTGCTGCCCACTCAGAGTTTAGCTGGCAGTTCAGGCACGGTTTGTTCCTGCTGCAGAATCACTGCAGGCAAAGCAGCTCCACCAGTGTCTTCCCAGGCTGCCCCCTGATCACTGGGCTGCCCTATGGGTCTCGGTTGCCAGACTTGAGAAACAGGAGTGTGGTCTTCTGGATTTAGCCAGAATATAAAGATCCAGGCACTTTCAAGTAAGTGTCATCCTGTCTATTTTCAAGTTAAGAAGTTTATTTGAAATGGTTTACACGGATTGCTTCAGATTGTTTTGGTGGGGGTTTTTTTGTGATGATTTTTGATGTGTAAGCACTCAAGTTTTATGTTTGCTGTCAGATCTGCTGAGGTTTAATGATGCAGGTAATTTATGGATTTACTGGAGATGGAGATTTATTGAAGCAAAAATTTATGCAATTAGATACATTTGTGTATTACTGTTTAACTTTTAGAGTTATTAACGTTTGAAGTTATCTGAACAGTTGGTAAAAGTTTTCTGATTATATGGCTGCATTATGATTTTACAGTCAGTTTCACTTTCACTGTGTTGTTTCGCTTGCTTGGCTGTTCACTTATTGAGCTGGTTTTATTCAGTAGGAGCAGCAACGATTATAGACGTTATTTCCTATAAAGATCTTATGTTACTCTGTTAAAAACATCATGTTACTCTGCTAAAACCCCTGAAAAATACTCTTGTAAAAATTTCTATTCCAATAGAATGTTTGAACAGCTGAAAAAAGTCACGGCAACATGAATATATGAAGAGGGTGCTTTCCCAGGGAGGTAGAGAAGGTGATGATTTGACAGAATCCCTGATATCTTCAGAGGAATCTTAAAGCAGTTGTATGTTTAGACACTGTGACTTTCTTTGAAATTTATGGTTTTCTTTATAATTAAACGTAAACTGTCTATACTACAGGTTCGTAGCTCGTGCTTACTGTCCAGTGTTGATCTTGATAGGGCAGAGAGAAAATGTTTACTTAGGAGACAGGGTGCCAACCCTTTAGTTCTACGTCAGAGCAATATCTCATGCAAAATAGTACTCAATATGTGACCGAGACTGCTCATGTCATAGCATCAGACCAGTAGCACATACCATTGCCACTTGGAGGGTAATATTTTAGATGGTATTTGGAGTCGTATTTCAGAGGACAGGTGGAAGTAATGATGAAAATTAGAATGCCTTTGATGCCGTATTTAGCAAGTGCTCTTTTTCTAGAGTGGGAAGATCAAACAACAGGAAGCACTTTCCTCGCTTGTAATATGAAACTTGGCTTTGCAGCCATCACTCTATCTGAAAATCTGCCTCTTGCAGGAAGGAACTAAACTGTTGCTTTCCCTGCTGCCCATGGTCTTCTGGTTGGATTTGATCCTCTGTTCAAGTTAAATGCAGGAAATACATGTGGAACCAAGTTAGCACCTTGTCTCTTGTGGTAAATCTCTGCTATCACAGTTGGAAGTGCCTGAAATACTCCTGCCCGTCCTAGGAAGATTACACCTTGACTGTGCTCAGAGCAAGCAAAGTAACTCCCCAAATTAGGGAATTCTGGCTATGGGTTGGAGGCTGTTGCATTTTTGTTCCCATGATGGATTTGCTCCAAACCCCTGGCAGTTCCTATTATATATGTAAACCAGATTGCACCAGGTGGCCCAGAACTTCAGAATTCTGTTGAGCACATTCGTCTGAGACAGCAGAAGTGTAATTTACTGTTCACGCTGATCTTTGGGTGGTGGCTTTCATTGTCTCAGCTGACATTCAACAAAGACCATTCTAGTCATCCTTCATTTAGTTTGATGGCTAATAAACACATCAACTTCACAAAAACTATATTTTCTCATAGTCAAACCTCCTCTAAAACATTGAGAAATAAGCACTGAAGAGTAAAGACATCCTGCTCATCCAACTGGTTGACTGTTATCCAGTTAAGAACTATACACCTGCAGTTACCAAATACAATAAATCTATCCTGTAGACCTGAGTCCCTCAGTTATATGTCCTTTAAAACAGAGACCCACATGGAAAGGGTCTCCTTTTTTGACTGACTTGTCATTTGTTGTATTTTGGCACATACTCTCTATACTGTAAATCTAAAACATTAATAAGTTTCAAAAAGAGAGGTGAGAGTGAATGCTAATTCTATAAACTGAATGGGAAGTTTGGTTCCACATGTGAAACTTTGTTTGTTTTGTGCTTCTTGTGACTAAGAAAGCAATGGTAGAGGACATAAGCAATGTATCTGAGCTGTGTACATGTGGATGAGCTAGTGTTTGGGGTGACTTGGAGTTGTGGACATAGGCTGGTATATGCCATTCAAGCTTGAGTCTAGCAGTTCTGTCTTTTGTCATGCTTATTGTATTGCAACTGTGCTTAGCATGTTAATGTTTTGATTGAGGTGCAGGTCTGGAGTTCAGTAATGTGACGTGTTATGTATTCAGAGCAACAAGGGTCAGGGGCTGCATTTTCTTTTTTTTTTTTTTTTTCCTGACATGGAAAGGCATCTCCCAATTAGTCTGAAACTTTCAGGGATCCCCAGCTGTTATTTGTCAGCCATGAACACCTTGTTAAATTTTAGTCAAAGTCAGTGCTCCATGTTGAGTTGTTGGAATACTGAATTTTTCAGTCCACTGAGACTTGCTTGATTTGAGTGAACTGAGCACAGCTACCTCTCAGTGTACCCAGTATACCAGCAGCTTGTAGTTATAAGCATAAGGCAATAGTGCAGTGGCTACCAGCAAGCAGCGACTTGGCATGTCACACTTTTCATGCGTTTTCTAGTGGCTGTTTTTTTAAATCCTTCTGTCATTCAGGAGAACGTACAGAGATTTCTCACAAATGTATAATTTCTCACATGTATAAACCCACAAAAGTAATTATTAGGCAGTGCATATTCATGTAACTACTATAAAGCTTCTAATGCAGTGGGGTTGAACTAAATGGTCTTTAAAAGGTCCTTTCTAACTCAAACTATTCTATGATTCTGTAGTGTTGGTGCACATGTTTGTAATATTTGATTAATAGGAAATATATTTCCCGTATTTGAATAGCTTATTAGCTCTCTAGTATTTTATATACTAGAGGGATATTTGTTTTGTTTTCTATAGACATATGGGGAAACATACTGCATGGGTGTTCCTCTGTTTCTTAAAGGAAAGAGCCTTAAAGAAATGCCTCTTTCCTTTACGTAGATATATCAGTGTTTTCACATTGGGGGGTGGATGGAAAAAAGGCTAATTTTTTTTTTTTTTTGCCCATAAGTTAGATATCAGTTAGCACAAACACTGTTGCGTGTGATCTCTTAATTTATATTGTGTGTGGCAATTCAAAGGTGAGATGACCCAGATCTGATCGCAATCTTGTATCAGTGTAAAGCAGATGGACAGCGGCAGCTCCCCATGCAGCCACAGTGCTCTTGTCAGTGGAAGTCAGCCTGAGATCAGAATCTGAAACATTTACATATTCTAGATAAGAAGGTGAAACTTTATATTCATGTTGCTGGTTTGAAAGAACTGTAAAAGAAACCATGTCTTAGCTGGGTTTCTATTTGTTCCGTTTTCTACTGTCTGGTTTTTGTGCTGGGAAGTACGAGAAAAGACTAAGTAAAGACATTAGCGTAAAATAAAAGGCTATCTGGTACCTAGGAGAAGGAAAGGAAACCTACTCTGCACAATCCATATACTACTAGTAGGACTTATAACAGAGTCTGTGCAGTAAGTGTGCCACAGGGTGCCTTAGGTCCTATCTGAGCAGGCAAAAAGGGATTTCTGAACTGACAACAGTGTTTTTGTTATGGAGAGCTCTCCTCTGTGTTTGGCATAGACAATAAGTATAGTAATGTGATTAAATTTTGTCCTTCTTGATTTTTTTAAGGATCTTGGCTTATTATGATGGAGGACTTGCATAAACTTGTGCCCCATATGCATTGTTCAGGTGTTGCTGGATAAAAATAGCTTTAAATTGCCAAGAAGTGGCTTTTGGGATATGAACATGAGTTTCATAAATCTTTTCATATAAGGTTAAATTAAAGCAAAACAAAGAGAAAAACCTTCAAGATCTTTGTTAAAAAGAACACAAAAAAGAAAAAGTGTGTTGTGAATGTTAGGCTTCAAAAAAAACCCCAAAAAACCAAGGAGCTTAGTCTTGGCTTGGCTCTGATGAGTATCCTCAACCGAAAGTCCAGAAGTACTAGATTTTCTTTCCAAACAGAAGGTGTATTCTGAATGTGGATGAGGAATCGGGCAAATCAATTAGGACAATAAATAATAAAATGTTGCTTGGAGGCATAAGGCAAAGTTGTAATCCAACAGGACTTTAAAATTATGCAAGCTTTAAAAGGAAGATAAGGTAATACGAAAGTACTGCAACAGATTTTAGAATTTAGTTAGTCACCAGATTATACTTCTCGTATAGTTTCAAGCAAATAAGTGAAACCCTAGGCTTCTGTTTTCCAACATGAATACAATGAGATAGTGTTTCTTACTTTCAGGAGAGAAGGGAACATTGTTTCTCAAAAATGTCTTCTGTGTAATTTTTTCCTATTGTATGGGGTTTTTTGGGCGGTGGGTGGGGGGTTAAGCTATGCCATTTTATAAGCATCTTTGTGGAATTGTTTTCATGGCACTATAGAAACAAAGGTCTTCACTTCAGTCCCATGTTGAAACTCTTGCATTGCATGTTTGAGCTTTATTTTGAGCTTTAATATATCACATAGCTTAATGAAAAGTTATCATGGAAAATTTTAGTTATTTTATAGAGAATACTGAAGAATTTTTTTTTTTTCCCTCATGTAGGTTATTTCTACATGTAGCTTCTGGCACTCCATTACAGGGTTCTTATTAATGTCGTGTTATGTGAATTTTTGAAATTTCCATATAAACTATGTATTTTTTTATTGCAAATAGTTAGGGTTTGGTTTTGTATTGACTGACTCTATATAATATGCCAAATGTGGGAATATATTGTAATTTCCTTGTCTTCTTCCTACATACATCCTCCAATTTTACCAGAGGTAACAAAAACGTTATGCTAAAGGAATTTGAGCTTGTTGAGACCACCTCCCATTCCTAGGTTTGTGTTTGATTTTGGTCATATTGAATTTGGAGCAGAAACTCACTCAGTGAAGGAATGCAGTGCAGGAGCCTGGGTCTGGGTGTTATGCTTTCCTCCTATACCAATCTAGACCTCTGAGACAGAGATCCCTCTCTCTGAAAATGAGACTTGGACAAAGTGCAAACTCTTCATTTCCTGAAATCTCATTGTTTAGGCCAACAAACAGGCAGGTCAATATGCGGGTTGCAGAACTGAAACTGAACACCACCTCAGTTTCCCTGGATCAATGAAGTGTAATTTGAAGCTTGTGGTTGCCTGTCCAGCTTGGAGAACCAGCACTGAGAACAAAGGCTCAACGCCGGTCCCTTTAGATATTTGAGCAGCAAAATACTGTTACTGCTGTTCTCTTCTGCTGGCATTTGGCTCAGTGCTGTGCTGTATAGGTAGGCTAGGCATAAATTTTTCGTGATGGTTATGCCAGGAAATTCTCCTAGAACAGAGGCAGTTTATTCTGTCCCTGGGTAGGTAAGTGGAAGAAGAAAAAAAAAAAACCAAAAACAACAACAACAAAACCCAAAACCAAACCAGGAAAGAAAAAATTGGTTGCAGATGTTCACAAAAACTGTTTCTTACAACAAAGGTTTGTGATCTGACTCTAAGTCAATCTCTCTCTCTGTAAAACCAAGTCAGCAAACAATAAATGAAAAAGTTGACACAAGTCTGGCGCTAGATGCAGATTAAAGAACAGTAGATGTAGCTGGCTGTGATACCTAATGGTATTTTCAGTAAGTTGTATGGAAGGTTAAACTCACAGCTTCTGCCCTCAGTGGCAGGTGGTGCATAAAATGTGTGCTGTGTTGACTTGAATGTATTTGCAGCATGACTGCTTATTGTGGACAGGGAGCCTTTTTTGGTCAGTAGTAACTCTGGTTCCTAATATTTTGTTTAGCTGCATTTCAGGGTGTTAATTAATAATTAGGCTTCACTGAGTGTGGATTGGGATGTAATCAGATCCATACATTAAGCAAGAATATTCTTTTGCTTGTTTTTACTGAGGTGCTCATTAGAAGTTGATGGGAGGTGAGTGTATCTCGACCGGGTCATGCACCTCTTCCTAAAGCGCCTAATTCAATTGTTTGGGTTGTTTAGTGACAAGAAATACAGTGTCAGCAGGACCTTAACTATTTATTCTAACCATGCTATGAAGTATTACAAGTAATACATAGAGGTAGATCGAAACTCTTGCAACTCCATGTCTGAGCAGAAGCACTGGAAAAGGAAAGAGGTACCTTCTGCCAGTATGTATATGCAATATTGTGCAATTACTGCTTGATATGTGCCACACCATGAAAATAGTTATAATTTTATCTGTCAGTTCACTCAAGTGTGACTGAATTTTAATACTTATGTTAAATGCACAATATCAAATGTGATATATTTTTCTTTTCCATTGCAGATTATACCACCTTACTTAAACCGCAAGACAAGAATATTTCTTGAAAATTAAGAGTTCTTCAGGTAAGGACTGAGTTAAGTAATTTTCTTTCTATAAAGGCCATTGTTGTTAATAAGTACCATCATGAAGTAAGCACAGAGAGCAGTTACTGTTTGTGAACTACACCGTGAAAAGCTGAAGAAAATTCACTCGAGATGTTTGTGGTGATACAAGCTGTAGTAAACAGAATACTTGAGAAAGGCACACGTATATAGGTTTGAATTATTTTACTATATTAAATGCTTAGTACCGAGGATGTCTTTCGAGAAAGAATTGGTAAAGAATTGTCTTCTGACAGAAAAAGGAAAGCCAGTTGAGAAAGTGGCTAAAGGTAATGGGCAACCCTCTGACACCATGTGTTGGCAGCATGATTCTGGTGCAGGCTTGCTTGTCATTGTCCATCTCATATTTTCAGATAAGCATGGGTAGACTTAAATGTAATGTTCAGGAAATGTCCCTAGTCCCCTTGGGGTTGTTGCTAAATAATAGTGTGCCCAGCAAGTTAAGTTGTTATTCTTTGACTGATGTCTCCCTTGGGGTAAACAAGAAGTAGTTCCGCAGAGTGAAAAATCAGCAGCTCTTTGTTTAAACAATCTGTTAGAACTCCTGCCTTGTGCTTAGGAAAAAGGATTTGAGTCTTTTCAGGAGGATTGTTGAAAAATGAAATGATTACCCTGTTCATTATGGGAAAACTCCCACTTTGCTGGAGATGGTGTTGTAAAGCCTTACAGTCACAGCTGACATAAAGTTAAAATGTGAGCAGTTTTTACCTTATCACGTAATGGGTTGGGGGTTATGTGTTTTTTTACTTCTAGTGAAGACTGGTACAAGGCAGGGAAGCAGTTCAGTCGACTGCAAGTAAAGGAGAGAGAAAATACAGAATTTTGATAGGTGTTTACAAAACATATGAAGATGTCCTTTAAGGTGAGAACTGTCAGTCCACTTTTCCAAGCTAATGAAAACTTTGTGAGCTGCTTAATCTGCAGAGCCCTTGCTATCCTTTCAGTTTCTTCCTTTTATATACATCTATTTCATCTTACAGCTTATAAACACAATACAGGAAGTTGTTGAAATAGGATAATTAAACATTTTTCCATACACAGATAGCTCTTCCTGACTTCCCCCTATTGTTACCTTGCCTGAGTATTATAAAGGGTCTGAAATTGAGAAATTGTGTTCAAGTTCCTTTGGGTTTACATTCTTGGAACTTTTCCTAGAGCAATTTCACGACATAATTTGCATTTGGTGTTAGAAAATTTATAAGACTCTGGTGCTTTGTTACTTATGCCTAGGTTTTGAAAGGAAAAAGAATGAATGCCTGTTAAATTCAAAATAAAGTTGTGACCTTTTCTTATAAAAATGGACATGTTAACATTGAAATGCCAGTAAGTTGCATGGAGTTATTAAAAAATAAAAAGCTGTCTGTAATTTTCCAAATATTATAACCTAGACAAATTAATATATGTATATATAATATATAAAGTATAATCTTTTCTATGTTAATATTTATTTATATAGGGATATGGTATACAAGAATTTTAAGCCCATTAAAATGCTATAAATTTTCTGTGCTCTGTCCCAAATCTGTTTCTTCCTATGCCTTTAGAAAATGGGTCTTTTTCTTATTAGCTATTCAAGCTTGTTTTAAGCTGAGTTTAGAAATACTTCCTTTGAAAATAAACTTTTTTTTTTTTTAAATGTCGGTTTTGAAACTTTACAAGGTTAGCAATCTATTTACCATCTGTAACTAAATGATAGTAAATGCTGGTCCTCCTTCTACAGTATCCCAGTATCCCAGTTTATTTTTTATCAGCTTGAGTCTGAATAGAAATGAGTACAAAGATGATAATAGTACCAATGTAATTGCATGGATGTATGCATCACTTCTGGTCGTACATCTGCATGGATGTAAATGGCTTTACTACTTCACACTAAAGACCTTTTGAAGATGTTTGGATTACTTTGTGCTTAAAATGCCTCCCCACAGGAAGGCGATACCTAGGACATCTTATGTTCCTAGTCAGTTCAATCATTTTTGGGGGAAAAAAAAAAAGGCACTAGTAAATTAAACACAGGAAAAAAAACATGGGTAGGTTCATGCTTTCTGCATGCAATTCCTGTACTATTTCTTGGTTTTAGAAATATATTTGAGCAATACAAAAATTTTGAACCGGTGTACACTGCATTATAGGCATCTGGCTGCATCTGGCTGGCATCTGGCTATAGAATATTGTCCACTCTTTTAGCAATAATTTTTTTAGCACTTGACTGTTTATAATTCAAATCAAGCTTCAAAATTTTAATGATTACTTAAATTTTTAATGCCCTCCTTGTGCAATTGTTGAAGTAGCTCCAGTGAGTTGCACTCATCATGAGTTGTCTTAGGGAGCACAACCACCTATTTCTTTTGGGGAGCAGGGAGGAAGAAGATAGAGTAGCTCTCAAGTGGTTTAGCTTTATGAGCTGGTGTCACAGGCAGGATTATGAGAAAAGCAGTGATAGTCAAGGAAAATAGAAGGAAGTTGAGTGGGATGGGCAGAGGAGAGTGGATTAGTCCCGTCAGTGGCAGCCTACTGTCATCTGTTCTCAGCTGTCTCATAAAACTGCCCTTTGCAACTTGGTGAGGAATTCTCCAGTCTGATGAGCAGGGCGGAATAAAGGGGCACATGTCTTACTGGTGAGAGACCCCATAAAACCTCTCCATCCCACTAGCTCCTAAAGAAAATAAGCCCTGAGCCTTCCTCCCGCTCAGCGGAGCTTTTGAGACATCTGTTCTTCCTCCTTCTGAATCCTTTTGGCAGATTCAATTTACGTCATGCTCTGGGGATTTGATTAATTTCCTATTATTGGCCAAGTCTTACAAGCCCCTGCACTCAAGGTTGGCAAGTGTGCTGTTGAATCTCAGTACTCTGCTCCTGCACAGTCAACCGATGGCATCTTTTACTGTCTGGAAAGATACACCCAAACTATGTTTGCTTGATGAATAGGTGGAACTAGAATGTGAAATCCACGCTGTTAACAGTGAATAAATTTACTCAGTATGAAACTTTTAAGCAGTTTTTACTCTATTTCTTAGGATCATAATTTTAAATTAGATTTGGTCAAAGTGGAAATCTAGATTCAAGCTGACATCATAACATATGACGTCCACTAGAAATGAAAAAATTGTAAACATGAGACAAGGGAATTAATCACTGAATAGTTTATAAGCTTGCCCCGAATGTTCATCTGAAATGTTAATGCTATTTTATTATGTCCAATAACAACTTAAAGTAAAAATTTATGAATACTGTAGAGTGCCTAAGATAAGGCATTCAGACTTACTGTACTCTGGCTCAAATCCTTCGAGTCTTTAGTAAAGTGCACAGAGCTACTTCTATGCCTAACCTATCGCTTTTGGTGCATGTGTAACCTACTCCTTTTACTGGGACTGGAAATGTGAGCAGGACAGCAGGGATCAGATTTGGCAGCTAGACGTGGGTGAACTCAAATTTGTTCATACATACCCCTTTGTAGGAGGAGGTGTTTAGTGGCCTCAGCATCAGTGTGAAGTTTGGGTCATTGTTATCTGGGTTTTTTAAATTCTGCTTAGCAATTTGAATTTTGGCTTAGAGTTCTGATAATAATTTATTGGGTTTTTTTAAGGTAGTTGTAGTAGTAATGTTGAATGTAGTTGAATATGGAGTATAATGAAAGCAATATAGCATACTTACACATAACTGATGAAGGCTGTAATCAAACAGATCTTTTCTGATGACTTGGTGGAATTACCACTTTAAACTAATTCATAGTTTCATTAATTTTTTGAGTCTTGATGTATTTTCATTGATTTTTGTTTTTTTGTATCTGATATTATTTAATTACCGGGTACAAAATTTATTTGATGGTTTGAAAAACAAGAAATTTAAGAATGTTTCATTAACTTTAACTTGATCTAAAATTCATAATCATTCCTCTATAATATATTCCCTTTACATGTGAACTCATCATTGTATTCCAGAATATTCAAAATTTGATGTCATATATAGTTGACTTAGTGGAGTTTGGAAAAACACCAAGTAAGGTGGGATAATTACTTTCCAAACTATTCACTGCTGCTGTTGAACAATAATACAAACACTCTTCCCAATGAGCTGAAGTTTTTACTTGGTGTTTAAATGTCTAACTTGTCAGAGGAGAATCTTTTGCTGGGAGAGCTTCTTTGTTCCTATATAAGTTGAGCTAGTGATTTAAAAATAGATTTAAAAGCTTTTATAGGTGAAAGTGAGTTTAATTGACAGTGAGTTGGTTGTGCTTTTTGTATTTTGCTTTATTGGGTAGTTCCAGTAGTAAACTGAGTTTATTGAAGTAAATCTATGAAATTACCTTAATTGCCTGATTTCAATAACATTTTTAAGGAACTCCACTATTTGCCTGTTCTTATTTCAATGTTAGGTGCGTGGTGTAGCTTGTATATGCATATTGTTTGAAGGCTTTGAATGGCTTGCCTGTCTGATCCATTTTAATAGATTCCAGCCTTTTTCCATGACATCATTATTGTAACAGGCTTCCTAGAAAATATGAACAGCTGCTGTGTATTTTTTTCCTGTGTTTTATATTAAAACTGTAGCAGCTATTATGTTCTCTACAAATGACAGCAATAGGCTTGTCTGATGTAAAACAAAATGAAAAAAAGTCAAAGTAAGGAGCTGTGATACTGTTAACAGGCCAGTAATGTAACAGGTCCCTATGTATGAATCATTTCATAATGCAATAAGGGATTACTTATGCTGCTGTCATACTGGTCAAAGGTTGGTCCCATTTCCTTCCCCCCTCCTCCTGAACTAAACTGTGCATCATTAAAGATGATGAAAACAGTATTGTACTCAGCTTCCTGGCCCAGATGGCAATTTGCATGAAGAATTTTATTGTATTTTTTTTTTCCTAATATTCTTATGCAGACTGTGCATAGAGGTTTTAAAGTTCTTTTCAGTTCTTACAGTTCAGGTCAAGCAGACTTGTTTTCTTGCTTCTCTGTGCGTTATGGCATTCAGGGATTGCTTGGAGGCTACTTAACATGGAGCTTAGAGTTCTGAATAGAACTGGAAATTCATCAATCTTGTTGTTACACCTAATTTTCTGTCTTTGCTCCCTCTGTAAATAGCTGAAAGGTGTCAAAGAATGATGTGGACCTTAGATCATTATATTGCATTTTGTCTGGAATACCTTGATTGGCGTTTTAGCATCTTTTAGACGACTCGTACAAACCAACCATGAAGTGTGGTATGTTTCATGCTGCAATATCTGCATTTGATTTAGCAAAAAATATCAGGTATAAACAAAACCTAGCCTTTACATGGCTCTGAACGGAAACACGCAACACTGTACAGGATAGCATCCCTCTTGTGTTTGTAGGTCATCCAGCAAACCAGGAGTTAATAGCCAACTTGGGTCTCACCTGGGCGCTCCAGCTGGGGTGAGAAAACAACACTGTTGATCGAACAACTGCTGCTTAGAGAAATCTGAAAAATCCACTGTAAAATCCAGCTTCTTGTTAGCTGGGCTGGATTTTGCTTAATTGCTCTATAACCAGGACTTAACTTCAGCCAAACTTTTTATTTGCTGTGTTCCTCTATGATTCTTTTTAGACTTGTTTTAGGGGATCCAAAAATCAGGATGGGTTATTTGGAATATGCCCTACCCATGTATTTGAGCATCAGAAACAGCGTGGCCAGCAGGACTGGGTCAGTGACTGTCCTGTACTCAACCCTGGTGAGGCTGTGCTTTGAGTACTGTGTTCAATTCTTGGCCCCTCAATTCAGGAAGGAAATTGAGGTGCTGGAGCAAGTCCAGAGAAGGGCAAGAAAACTGGTTAAGGGTCTAGAGGTTAAGTCCTAAGAGCAGTAGCTGTGGGAGCTGGGGTTGTTTAGTCTGGAGAAGAGGAGGCTCAGGTGTGACCTTACTACTATCTAGCTCGTTTGGTTAAAACTTGTTGCTAATAACACTGAGGTCATGGGCTTAATCCTGTGTATGGGCCATTCACTTAAGAGTTGGACTTGATGACCTCAGAGGTCTTTTCCGACCCAAGTGATACATAGTTTCAGTAATGCATGAACTGTGATGCTCCCAGTATTCTCTGATCCCGTGACAGATTATGGCTGTGGTGCTCAGCTGTATCGCAGGGATGTGTGGTCCAGAGGTGTGCTGAGTATCATGGAATCACAGAACGTGCTGAGAGGGAAGGGATGCACAAGGATCATTCAGTCCAGCCTTTAACATGTGTCCAGTCTGAGAGAGGGAGGGCATGCTGAAGCCTGGCTCACTTACGGAACAGACAAGTCTTACAATGTAATATGGCCATAAGGCAACTCATCATCCATTAATGTTGTTATCTCAGTTCTGTGTCTTGTGGAGTGCTTTCTCCCTTAATTTGAAAATGCCACCTGTGGATTTTCTCTTGGCGGGGGGAAGGGGGGGAAGAAGTAGCAACTAAGTACCTTTCTTCTTTTTGAACCAGGGAGATGGTTTATGCAGCAGGTATGACTGATGGAAAAGTGTGGAAAGAAAATCAATACTAACTTGCAATGATAATCTAGATGAGAACAAGGCTACATGGTTCCTGTCTGTGGTGTTCATCAAATGGTGCCCATTTTGTGGCTCCATGTAGAGAAATAATTTAATGAATAAAGTAGCTAAACCTTTTGGCAATTATCAGTTACAAGCCCTTCTTCATCTATCAGGAACTTTATGAAACGTTGATTTACCTGTGCTCCATTCATGTCCTAAAACACTCTTGAACATACATAACAAATAATATTAATGCAAATTATTATTAGCCCTGATGTGATAATCCCATGAAAGTTGCCTTCTGTTTTATAACCATGGAAGTTCTAAACCAGCATGTGAGTATAGAATGTGACTGATGTCTACAGAAAAAAAAAAAAAAGGTCATTCCTTTGAATATATTCCTTTGAATATTTGATGCATTGTGGAACCCGGCAACTAATGGTCAATATCTGTGGCTTCTGGGCAGTACCACACCCTGGCTGGGAAGAAAGCTTCAGACCACATGCCCCCTTTTGAAGGTCAGCTCACACCAGGGTGGTATGGTTAACAAAGATCTAGTCCTTTACAATGTTAATTTCTGAAACTTTTGGTTTTTTGGTCATCCCTTTTTTGTTTACATTGGAATGAGCATAAAAAGTCTGAAAACCAATAAAATTGGGACAAAATCTGTGTCTCATTTTCACTTAGTTTTTGCAGGTAAAGCAACGTGAAGAATCAGCATGTTACGGATAAAGTATTTTGAGAGTCTAATTTTTATCGTACCACTTCTGCTCTGAGAAAAATTCCTTAAAGTTCCCCAGTATGGGGAAAGCTGTAGGGACTTATTTGTACTGATTTTACCTAACTTTTTTTCTTCTTTAAAGCATGCAGAAATTAATTTCTTCCTTCCCCTTCCCTCACCCGCAAATAATGTTTGAAATTTTAGTTCTCTGGTATTGCACTTCTGGTCAGTCTAGCTTATTTAAGGAGTACAAACAGGCAGTGGATTGTTTCCTTAGTTCATTTCAGTAAATAAACTTCTTTAGAAAATAGTTTTTCCATTTCCTACCACCAAAAGAGTAACTGATATTTGCATAAATATTTATTAATATGTTTTAAATGGATGTCAGAGATAAATATTTGCCAGATCAGCTTATAAGAATCCTACCTACAAAATAAATCTATTATGTAGCTGTTACTTTTATTTTAAAAATGCAAAACATCGACCATCCCGTAGAAATGAAACACTTCATGGTGGAAAATAATTTTGCACTCATTGATACATAACAACTAGAATATATAAAATATCAAGTAATTTAATAATTACCATATTCATTCTGATTTTTATGGCAAGGCAAAACCGTGGAGAAATTCAGGTGAAACTGATGTGATTAATCTGTAGTTACATCACTGAGTTAAATAATAATATGGGTCATCCATTTGTAATTTGAAAACAGAGAGATCTGTAAAATAATTTTCTACCATTCTTCAGACATGTCATGAAAATTGTTTTGCATTTTGCTTCACAGACCTCTGAAATAAAACTCAGGACATGTCTTGGTAACAACATATGTCCAAAAAATGTAATTCACTGAAAAATTACTTAACTCTGGCTTTCTTATTGACACCCTTCTTAGAGTGAATCGATATTACAAGGAAATCATGAACCTTTGAGTGAGCAGAGGTGGCAATGAAGGGTATTTAAATACGGCCTTGTTTTATAAATAAATAACAGTATATTGTAAGTTGAGCGCGAGCAACTGAATATTTGCACTGCAAATGCTTCTCAGATTTGTGCCAAATTTAATGGCAGACTAAGGGAAGAAAAGTATTTTTTAATAAGCTGAACATGAAGTTTCAGGTATTCATTGCACCTCCTAGCATCAGCGCCTGCCTGTGAAGCAGGTCAGTCAGCTAATTTATATGTTCCACCAGAACTATGCAGAATATCAAAATAAGTATGAGACAAAGATCTTCCTGAGGCCCACAGTATTTGAAAGGCTTTATTGATTTCTGTGGTTTTTTTTCTCTGCTATGTAAATATGTGTCCTCATGGTAAACTCTTTAGGGTGGAGTTCACATGATAGGGTATCACTTGCCAAGACCAGTCCTAGTAAGCATGGGAGTGTTGCCACAAAATAGAAAGTTTGTGAATGTGTCTTGAAAACTTTATCTCATTAGACCTAAGTAACAATCCTCTGTAGGGATTGGTTTACTACTCCTTCAATAGATATTTGAGAATTTGTGCTCTCCTGGCATTTCCTAATATTGTGTTACAGTTGGACTTCGGAGGCTGTTCTGATTATTGTTCTGGTTATTGTGAATGGTAATGACAGCACTTGAGATGACTCTTGGGGTGAGTATGTTTGGTGTTTTTTTTCCTTCATCACCATGAGCTTTACACTGGCCCATGTTGGCAATGGGTATAATCTATAATAAATTGTTGCCTTTAAAAACAATAGTCTGTTCTCTGTGAAATGAGATGATGCCTGTTAGACCAAATGTAGAAGTCTATATTGCAAACCATCAGTATAACTAAAATGTAATAGTATTGTTGTTACAGCCACGATATTCAAAGACTGTTAAGGGGGGCAGGGTTTGCACAGAGAGGTAATATCTTTTATAAGAATAACCAATATAGTTGGAAAAAAACCAGACACCTCAGGCAAACAAGTCCTCCTTCAGAACTGTGCAGGAAAGGTGTTCTGTGCCCAAAATCTTGTCTGTTTTTTCCAGCTGTATCAGTTTGTCTAATAAAAGATATTACGTCTCCATGTAAAATTTGCCCAACTGAAACAGGAGCATTCCTGTTGGCAGCTTTAACAGAAAAGCCTGAAGCCACATGGGCATGGTGCTTTTCTGGATTTAATGTGCCACACTTCTGCTTATGCTTTACCTGCCCTGCACTTCTTCTCAGACATGGGGCAGAAAGGGAGAATACGTTCAATTAAAAAGATGACTTCTTAGATATAGATCATCAGAGCGGTCTGTTTATTGCTTTCCTAAGCTTAAATTTTTGATGGAAAGGAAATTTTGCATTCTGTGGAGCCTGTTTCTTTCTTCCAGCTTGAGAGATGTGGGTCCATATCTCCTGTTAATGCTGATCTTCCCCACATGGCCAGCCTGTGTGTTGGAATGGTTACAACTGAAAATTGTTCCCTGGGCATCGCTCTGCTTTTCTGATGAGTCTGATTTGTGATGTGCTTAGGTTTGTAGTGATGATCCTCACCCAATAGCTGCTCATAAGTCTCTTGCTTAGATTTTGAAAGGGCTCTCCTTGCAGAAAATAAAAAGACAAAAATATTCAGTGTCTTGGATAGGAAGTGGGTCTAAAGGAGTCTGCTGTAATGTAAAAACAAAAGGAGCAGTGTTTCCAGCTATAGCACCAAACATCTTGGAGTCCACTCTGGAAAATGTTTATAGTGTTGTATAGTTTTATTAGTACAGATTGAAGGAAAACAGCTTATTGAATGACTTTGGGAGACTAGATTTTGTACCAGTGAACTGTGAAATAGTGGTCAAAGAAAACTCCTCTCTACTATGGGGTGGGAGCAGTGGAACCATAAAGAGTATTCATCTTTCTTGTACAATATTCAAGGACAAATGCTGCTTTTAGACTCCTTGAAGGTCCTAAATTTGCAGAGGGCAGTTGGGTTGCAGTGCCAGGAGGATGTTTGGATGCCCTTGGGCATACAAATTGTCAGGCTCAAGGTACTTTCAAATCCTTTTGCAAGGACACTGCAAAAACAGCATCCGTGGAGCTGTTTCCTTTCCACTTCTACACTCCCAAGACACTTCATATAAAACCTGTTTGCTTGGGCTGGTTTTTAGCTGACATTCTCTTAGTTGTGTTTTGCTCTACGTTTCCTTGGTGTGGCGTGCACTAACACATGCAGAGCAGTCTCTTCTCTCCACAAAGGACCGTGTGTGATAACTGTAGTGCCTGTACCCTTCTTGGAAGGATTTATCTCTTCTCAAGCAATAAATATTATTAAAGCAGCAAAGTTCAGTAGCAAAATCATCACTTTGGTTGTCTTAGGCATCTTTGCTGCTTTTACCGTGCTATACTAATGGCAGCTGTTGCTGAAGACTGTAGCTGCAGGGTGAGCCTAGGGCTGCCATGGAGTCCCAAGACGGTTTGCCTTTTATTCCATTGCAGCAAGAGAACAAATAGTTCTCTCTGCACATTGCAGAATGAGGTGTGAGTGAGCTGTTGTGTCATCTCAAAGAGCTGGACCAGAGAGCTAGGCTGGAGCCAGGGCATGAAAAATGTAGCCTCTGCCTAAGTGCCAGAGCGAAAAATAGTTCGGCTGGCATTCTTCCTGTTGTGCTCTGAGGCAGTGACTGAGCAGGACTTGGATTTGAACATGAGAAAAAAGAGATGCCTCTGTGTTAAACCTACATGTAGACTAAAAATGAGCAAGGAAAGAAAGGTGTCAAGGAGGAATAGAGTGAAGTGTGTCAGACCCTGTTTTCATGCAGTGTGTTTTGTCTCTTCTGCCTCCGGAAGAAAAATGTATGCCTTGTTTGGTTTCAGTCAGTGTGAGCTGGTCCACTTCCTCATCTAGATCACCAAGTAACTTCAAAGCCTTTACCCTCAAAACCTCTCATCTCTGTCCTTCCAACAGACTGATTTGCTGAGTCATTCTCAATTTCATAAGTGATGTGTGCTGAATTTCTCCCTTCCTCACCATGAAGTAATATGGATTCTTTTGGTTGTGCTGTCACAGGACTATGATGAGTGCCAGAGTGAGATTATCCTTGATATCAGCATTCAGGTAGGATGTGACAAATTAGCCTGAAAAGAGCCTAAGCCCTAGTGTTCTGTAGCAAAGGAGGTGGAAGATGTCCTTTCTGCTTGGAATTCAGCAGTGTTTTCATTGCTTCTCACCTGCCATGCTGTGCACCAGCCTTGCAGGCAGCTGTTTCTTGACACTCTTGTTGCATCTTGTGTGGTTCTTATGAACAGCTGTGACCTGCTGCATCTTGGCACACATCTCTGCAGCTGAAAAGATATCTAAAAATTTGTTTACCTGCTTGCAAACATGAGAACCCAGCTATGATGTTTACTGCCCATTCATATTTAGAAGATGATGTTGGAGTCAAAAGAAAGCTTAAAATCTGGAGGCATTTCAGCACTTGGCTAGCTGAGTAGGTGAATAGGTTGTTCTCAAGCCTTGATTAAAGCACATGTTGATGCACAAGGATGGAGAAACAAAAAAATGCAAATACAGTGTGAAGTAACGTTTAGAAGCTGAAATACAGTTATATATGGTGACATGCCAAAATACAAGGTGTAAGTCTGGTATAAGCAAATGAATGGCATCTATAGCCTAGAAGAGTCAAGGAGAGAGACAGAAAAACATGACTTGAATAAGCAGACCACAGATGCTAACAAAGGCTGTTATGTGTAAGGTCTGTGTATGTCGGACAAATCACTGTCATCCAAATCTCTCTTTAAAAAGTAATGAGACACACAGCTACCACCATGAAAGCTTAATGTGCAAAGTCTGCTGTAAATTACACTTCCCTGTATTGTGTACAGAGACTCTGAATGCTGGAACTGAACATAATTTGAGGCACATGTGGTAGTAATTCTAAGATACTCTAATTTCTAATATATATAACTTGTAGTATAGTCTTGTTGACTTTTGCCAAATTTAGGCTAATAGTAATAAATAATATTTAATGTTTTTCCTGATGTAACTAGCTTGGAAGCCAGCCTGTTGAATCTGAATAGCTTTGTGATGATAAAATACAAGCATCAGAAATTAAGGAACCAGTGAGATTGACATAGAATCTGTTTGGTTCATAATTACACACCAGTTTTCATTTAACTACTTTGAAGGTTGCAGAGACTTAAATCAAATTCACTCTATTTGTTTTCTTTGATAAATTAAAGGTAAATATAGCTTATATTACTTTAACTTCTTGCAACATGTACTTCTTGTCCTTATCCATATCCTCTTGACAAATATTTCATATCTAGGTGTTAGTAGTTAGCTTCATTTCTTCACTTTAGAAAATGCCTTTCTTTTTTCTTCTTCACATAGGTTAGTAGGTGGGACTTGCCTCTAATTGCTGTAAAATGTGAATTTTTGCACGTGTATATTAGTCCTATTTTTTAATACTTGCAAACTCTTCAGTGATTTTATTTTTCCTCCAGAAAACTTTTGAAATATTTCCTCTTCTTGAAGATTCTTCATTATGCATCCTCACATCAGTTTGTGCTGTACACACAGAAACCTCATTCTACTCACCACTTTGTCACAGCCATGCAGGCCAACAGCTTTCTTCTGCTCTTTTCTTGTGCTTTGAAAGATGTACCCATTCTTGTGCATGCTTCTCTCCTCTTGACTGGGAATTAAATGCTTTTAAATCTCTGGCTAAGTAGATTGGTGTTACTCTTTTTCCTTAGTAAATCCATTAATTCCAAATTCTTCAGCTGCCTCTGAAGAATCTTAGAGTCTCCTGTTCTGGGCAGTTTGCTTCTCTTCCATCATGAGTGACTAAATCTTTCCCTTCTTCTGGTGATAATCCAGGAGATGCCTCTTCTCTGCTCTTCCCTCATCTCTCTGTTTATTTAGAGGAGATAGAAGTACTTTTGTCTAATGTCAGTTCAGTTAGGCACGTGCTATCTAATCAGTGACGTTTTCTGGAGGTTTGAAACCTTCTGGCTCCAGCTGTGTTAAGTATCTGATACTTTTCCACTGGGTTCCATAGTTTTCCTTCATTGGAAGGAGATATAATAACCCCAAACACCTTCCTATCATATTATATTATGACTAAAATAGTTTTTCTCTGTCTCAGCTCCTTGTTGCAGAAAGATGTAAGTTTAAAAAATGCTATCTTATTTTAAAAACATGACTCCTTACATATTGTATTTATTCCTTAGGGGGAAAAAAAAAAATGTCAAGGCAATATAGTTGAACTATACTCTTTCCCAGAATGTTTTCGTTCAGAATTTTGCTTATTTGTAGCTAATCTTTGAGCTGCTTTATTTTTAGCTTAATGAAGAATGAAGAAAAATAGAGTCAAGCCAGCCAGATGCTGGGTTCTTCATTCTCTATTGAGAATTCTTGTGTTTTGCAGCAGGTAATAAACCAGCTGAGTGTCAAGCTTTGTTAACTCTCTTGAGTTAATGCTTTAAAAACACTCAGGATTGGTAAGCAAGGTTAGAATTAATTTTTAGAATAGAGTAAAAAGGCAAAATATTTCATACACTTGAAAGATTTTATTTTTATTCCTCTAATTTTTATCTGTGAAAAAATGCCTTCTCTCTTCCTGCCAGGTGAATGTTTTTGTACTGACACCCTCTTGACCACTTGGACCAAAGTTGCAAACAGCACATCTGACTGAGCATGTGTGTTTGCTGCAGGAGTGATGAGACACCTAGGTTTTTATCACAGGTTCTGTGACGCTGATATATGGCACAACAGATGATGCAATGAATTATTTTATGGGCATTCATTTTTGAGTAACCAATTTCTTTTGACTCCTGCAGCTCAGACATTTCTCAAATGCTGTGTGTGAGATATTAGTACAATATTCCCCTGTGACTGGTTTCCCACCAGAATTTTGCAACCACCATCTGTAAGTCCATGTGTTAGTAATGTTCAATTGCTATTGACCAATTCCGGCCTAACTCAGGTGATGCTTGGAAGTAAAAATACCTTAAGTTTCTGCAAGAAATTGTGTGAGAAAGAGATACAGAGGGTCAAAGAAATATCCCCCTGAATTATATATTTATAAACTATATCAAAACTCTGAATTCCCTTTGCATTTACTAGTTGGAGCTTTTTAAGCTACAATAAAACTACACAACCACACTTTCCTATGCTGCTGGCTTCCAGAATAGCTGGACAATATTTGCTCACTTGTGTTAACAAGCAAATACATACAGTTAATGAACTTTTAATCAGTTACATAACTATAGGGAGGGAGAGATGGTTGATGCCTTCATTTTATAACCCCATGGGTCATAATTTGCTTTCAAGCCACATGGTGTTTACCCTTGCTGTGTAGTCATAAAATCAGTTTGCAACTACATGAAACAGGACTCAGAAACAGCCTTTCCTCTTTTTTTTCTTTTTTTGGTATTCTTTTCAGCTACTAGCCAGTCAGTAAAGGTTTTAGAAGCAATATAGGCATAATGCAGGGAAATTGTAGACAGAAAATTGTTTTTAAAAGGAAATAGCCAAGCACTTCTCAAGCTTTGAACCCTCATTTTTAATAACTTAGCAGTTTGATACAGGAGTTTGTGTTCATTTCCAAAAACATGTTGAGAAGAATGATGGAGAATAAGACCAAGACTCTGAAAAATTGTGGAAACATCCATACCTGACTGAATAAATTATGATCCATGGTCAACCAAAAAATTGTGGTATATGGTGAGAATTCTTTCATTCTCTCTGCCTTTTCGATCAGATGCGTTTTGGGAGATTCTTTTGTTGTCAATCCATCTGCCGGTTCCATACCTTTTTTTTTTTTTTTCCTCCCCAAAAAGGTGTCAAATTTAAGATTAAAAGATTCTTTGGATTGCCAAACTAAATGACTATGTGAATGTTTGACTAATGAGAGGAATTTTCACTTGTATAAGGTAACTCTCAAATTCATAAAATTCGTGTAAACAGCACAGAAGACTAAGCAACATTCACGTAACAGTAACTTGGAGAATAGAATAGGTTAAGGAGAGCAAACAGCTTCCTGGGCTGCATTGAGCAGGCTGCTGCTATCAGGTTGAGAAGGGGATTCTTCACCTTTGCTCAGCACTGCTGAGCCACATCTGGAGTTTTTGGGCCAGTGCTTGGTTACCCAGTACAATAGAGACAGGTATACTGGAGCCAGTAGAGTGAAGGCACCATGAAGATGATTAGGGGACTGAAGCATCTGTCCTCTGAGAAGGGTTGAGAGCAGGGACTGTTCAGCCTAGGGAGGAGAAGGCTCAGGGTGACCTCATCGATGTGTACAAATACCTGAAAGGAGGATGCAAGGGGGACGGAGCCAGGGTCTTTTCAGTGGTGCCCAGTGACGGGAGGACAGACAATGGGCACAAACTGAAATATGGGAATTTCTGTTTAAACATAAGGGCAAGGAGGGAAGTTTTTTACTGTTTTTATTTCTCATTTTCAGATCATCTCTGTAAGTGGATCAATAACTAAGTGTAAAGTGGGTCAAAGAGTCTCAGGTGAGACTGCACATCTCAGACCCCATTCAGATTTCATGTCAAGACTAGACCCAGTGTGCCCCATGTTCCTTCTGCATTTGGTATATTGGCTTTTCAGAGAAAGGAGACTTGAAAGAACAGAAGCATCAAAACTTGCCAGAAAGTCTTGGTGCCGTTGACATGATTTATCACAATGTAATAGAAAAAGTTGCTGTTAGCCTAGTGTAAACTCTGTGTAGTTCTATAGCTGTCATCAATAGGAGAGTCAGTGTGGGATTTTTTTCTGGATAACATAACCAAGAATAACATCTTTTCCAGTAGCACTAAATCTTAAATCGGGAGACTCTGTTACATTAGAATATCTTGTGATGATCTTTACGTTACTACATTCATTGTGTGAAGAAAAGGAAGGTGCATGGGTAAAGTGTAGCTGGGGAAATGAGGACATTAAATCACAATGATCAAATTGCCAAAGCTTCCAAATGTGCTTGAGACATGCCAGACTACAATAACTACCTCTATTAGAAAACTAATTCTAATAGGACTGCAAGAAAGGAATCAATTGGATTTGTCTGAGAAACACTTAGGGAGTTAGTTTGCCGTTCCCATGCATTTGGAGTCATTCTTATCCCTTTATTTTATATTTCTCCTCCAATGAACTCATTTTCTGACTGTCACACATATGCCTGCAATATGTATTACAGAAAGAATTTGACTCTAATCCAAATATTTAGTCTGATTCAAACAAGCCCAATTCACTGCATATCATTCCCTCTGTTTTCCTTTTGCCTGGAGTAGTGTAGCTGTCCAGCAGCTTGGATCCAGCTGTGAGTGCAGGCATGCAGCTGTTCAGGGAAGTCCAACATCAGAAATAAAATGAAGCACCTATGAGACATGTTGGTAGATAAGTGGCATCATTTACTCTCACAGGACTACACTGATCCTTTACTGTTGAAAACAAACCATCAGCATGTTTGAGTCAGTAAGCTGCCTAACTGTGAAGTTAAAAAATAGCTGCATAGGTTAAATAATGTATGCTGAAATGTATGCTACTTCTTGGCTTTTTTACTGTTTGTTATAGTTGTTTGTGTTTGTTGTTTGTTTTTTTTTTAAACAAAGTGAGAAAGTGAAGGCATGATGGACTGCAGAACCTAAGTCATTGTTGGCCATGTTCATTTGTGCTCACTTGTGCTACAGTGACTGCCATACAAAGCCATGAAAAAGCATGCACTATTAGAGATGTTTTCTCTTTATTATTCCTACAGATATTATTTTATTGTGCTTGAGTGCAAGCTCTGTGTAAGATTTGTTTCAGAAGCATTTTAGAAACTTTTGGATATCCTATTGTTTCAGAATTTTTTTATACTGAAATAAGAGATCACTTACATGTGATATAGTTGCTTTTATTATTGGAATGGATCACTTAAATATTAGCTCATATACGTCAGTCTTTCAAATTAACAGTCATTAACTGCTGAGTATGGTTGGTGCCTTTTTTTAATTTAACTCTACAGTCATACGTTTTGAATATTTTTCTGTCCCTTCCTTCCCAGTTAATCTCTTCCTACTGTTCAATATGTTTCTAATCCACTTCTTAATTGTGTGGAATCTTTTAAAGCAATTTAAATTGTGATTGTTTTTCTTCTTGTAGCCATTAAGAAGAGACAGTTATCTAGCACAGAGTTTATTAGGTGTGGTCTTAAAAGCAGCAGTTAATTGACAATGATTTAGGCAGTAGCTGGAAATATTTATGTGGACTGACTTAGAGCAAAATAACTTTAAATGTGAATAATTTCTTCTAAATGAGATTAGGCTCTTTTTAAAAATAAAAAGGGGGGGATATGTTCAATTGTATGGCTTTTGCTTAGACAACTTGCTGGGGGTTTGTAGCAAAGTGGGCCCTTCACCTTGTTTGTAATCCTGTGCTTCAGGGCAGCATCTAGTCCCTGGGAGAGCCAAGGCTGCTGTTTTTGTCCAAAGAAGAGAGAAATGATTACACGGTGTTGTTAGAAAGCTACACAAGTGTATTTATAGTTCACCTCAGTGCTTCATTTCATGAAAACTTCTGGATCATTTTTAAGGTGTATGAGTAGCTTGCCCTACACAAAATCTTTATGTAAGCAACAGAAATTTCGATTCAGCATTTGTTAATTGTGCTGCAGTGAACAGAAAACTGAAACCACATTCTGCAAATTACCTGCTGTGTGATGTCTTTATATTTTTAATGGTCTTCTCTTCAAAACTCCTGTTACAGTATTGCTTCAGTTGTAAAGAACAAATAGGCTATTTATTAAGTGTACAGTCAATAGCATTTCAGCTAATAATGAATAAGTGCTTACAATAATCTATCAACAGTAAGGGATTTTTTGAAGTCATGTATGATCTTCCTGTCTGCTCCCCAGAGTCCAAAGTATTTATTGCTTGGAAACAAAGACCCTTAGAGTCAAAGGTAAGCAATGGCATACTGAAAGAGCAAGAGCATGCCTGTAAACAGGAATATGGTGGAGAGTTAATAATGGACCTCTGGTAGGGCTCACTGTACATGCAGTCTTCTTTTCCCACCCCATCCCTTCTAAACTAAGAGGCAGTTCCCTCTGGCCACACTCATAAAGAGTGACTTCATACATCATCATAATTTCACATGCATTCATTAGTCTACAAGGAATGCAATGCTTTTGCATGTTTGTTTTAACCAAATAAATAACATTTGGTTCTGCAGTTGAGTGTGTTATTAATTACTCTGAGTAGATTCAATGTTCTATTAGGTTGCACCTTTCAGTGGTGTTTGGATGAAAGCTGTTTTAAAACATGTAAAGCCTTCATGACAACATGGCCCACCCATGTCGATGAGCAATAGTCTTTGATAGATTGGTCTTTTTCTATGTTGTCATTCGTCAGATGTGACAAATCTGTAACATGGATGGGCATATTTAAGAAAACATAAATTAAAAATTAAATTGGCCTGTTTTCTATCAAATCTATAAGCATGTCATGGTCTGGGAGTGGTATCCTCCAATTTAGTAGCCCCACTAAAACCATGCTGCCACTCGCTCCTCCTCCCCCTCCAACTGAAAGCACAAAAGGCAAAGATCACGGATTGAGATAAGAACAATTTACTGGAAACAGCAATGAGATGAAAAAAACAAACAGTAGCACCAACAATATTAATGGCAAAAAGACCGAGAAATGTTTACACATAAAATAGAATAATCCTAGACTGTGTTGTCCTCCACACTGTCTTTCACCGGGAGGAACGCCCTTCCCCCCAGAAGCAAGACTCCCTTACTCCCACCCTTGGCAATGACATCAGGTGGTATCAAATAACATCCAGACCTTAGCCATGCCCTCTAAAAAATTAACACTCTCTTGGCTGAAACTAGGACAGAGCAAAACCTAACAATTCTTACAGTACAGGATTCATGAAGCTCCAGCCAACTTGAAAAATCCAAATTTTGTTTTAGTTTGAGTTGCCTACGGATAAATCTTTTAAAGATGAATAGAATTCATTCTGAGTGAAGATTATTAGAATTGTTCATAGTGCAAGGATGAATGAAATATTATAAAGTCTTATTGTGGTATTTGACACCTGTGCAGAGTTTCAAATAGGCATTCTCAAAGAGCAGGAAGAAAATTGATTGTCTTTTTAAAATGTATTCCTTCTGGCATTTGAAATAGTAATTTTTTGAGGTTTGTTTGATTAAAACACTCTTATAGTCACCACTGACAACACTGTGAGATTATATGCCTTCTACAATTCCCTTTTTGTGCTTCAGTTGTACACATGCTGCTAACAGAACACCTAAATAAAACTCAAACTGGTGCTGCTGTTAAAAGCTTACTTTGTGCTTGTCAAACCTAAGAAGGAGGAGATGGTTTGTTAGCTGAAGAGATCAAGGTTCATAATCAAAATCAGACTAGTTATGTAGGTTATGAGGGAGAAGAAAGTAGACATGCAGAATCACAGGAACCTGAGGTTCAGATTTCATGAAACTTGACTTAGGTTTGAATTTTCCAGAAGCAGAACAATATGTGCAGCCGTGTGCAATTCACTGTCTGTGGGCTATTTTCCCCCAAAGTATTTTTTTAGAACCATAAAACTTTTTTTACCTGAAGGAATGTGGAGAATACTGTGGTCTTCTCCATAAATGAAGAGACCTTTTGTAGTTTTAATATTTCCTCTCCATTTTGAAAGATGCTTTCTTCAGTGATAGTCATTCTGCATTTAATCAGTATCTGAGGTGCTTGTTAAAAGCTTGCTTAAAGCTTTGAAAGTAACTGGTGATATCTTAGTTATGACTAAATGCATATTTTTGAGCTTGGGAGGAAAATTTAAGGAAACATTTTTTTTAAGGCAGGTTATACTTTCATTGCAGTTTGTGGTACAGGTGGAATTAAAATTGTTTAAAATATGTCGCACTGAATTTGTAGAAATGAACTTGCCTATATAGACTTTTATCCCTATTGTAACCAAAGTTCCTACATTAATTTTTATTATGTATATAGAAGATTCCACAGATGTATATATGTATGCATCTAAACAATCAGAAGCTTTTATAATCCCCAGAATGGCAGATGTCTGCTCTCTGTTTCTGGTTTAGGGGAGGATGTGCAAAACCAAGTACTGGCTCCAGAGTGTCCTTCCATGACAGCAACTCCTTTTCTTCTCTTAGCATGCATTCCTAAAGGAAATCGTACAGGGAGGAATATGTCGTCTAAATTTAGTGTGTTGAAATTTATCTGTGCTAATTAATGATTTTGCACATTTGCTTTCCCACTGAAGGTCTGCAACAACTCCTTCTGCCCTTCTGCCTTTTCTTCCCCTTTTCAGCATTTTTCCAGGTGTCCTTTCATATGGACAGCTTTTAGACTTGCATGAAACATTAGGAAATAGTGGCATCTCTGACAAAATCAAATGAAATCACTCACAGAATCAGTTTGCCTTCACTGCACAGTCATTTAGTTCTATAAATCCTGGCATTAGGGAATAGATTTGTTCAGTTGAAAAGAAATGCCACTTGATTTGTTTTCACTTTAAGAACTCGTCAACCTCTGCTTTACTGCAAAACTAGCTCTTTGTGATAATACATCTCTTAATTTTACCAGGCAAATCAAAGATGATGTGATGCAGAGAAGTATTAAATTGGCAAGGTATTGGTAACAGATTTTTTACTATCAATAAATGTCATACTGATGCTTAGATTATGTGGTTCAAGTTGTTTACTGACCTTTTATATGAAATAATGCAACAAGATGGCATTCCAAGCAAGTCATCCATAGATGCGCCTCCTTTGCTGTAGCTGTCTTTTACTATAGTTGTGTTTTCTGTTGCTTATGGCATTTCTGAATAGGGAAGCACAGTGATATAGCTGAAAGATTAGTATTGATTTACTCTCTGATTAAACAACTAAATTAGTTTTGGATTTTAAAAATTAGTACTACATATTTCGACTAACTTTGTTTTAAAAGATTAGTGTCTCAAGTGAGTGTCAGCTGAGTGAGGAAATGAGAAAGCATTGTTATACTAAACTATCGCTAGGGCATTAGCCTGCAGTTCATCAGGTTTAAGAAATGAGGAAGGTATTTTTTTTTAAGTGTAAAGAGTTACCCTGCTGTAGAGTGTGTTAAAAACTGTTACTTATGCTTGACCTCAGGCCATAAAAGCTCAGGTATGCACCGGTGTCTTTTCCCATAGTTCACAAAGGTTTTTGACTGGGGCTACAGACATCCCGTCACCTTTACCGAGAATCTTCTTCCTCCAGCTTCAGCTTGCCAAGATTTTGGAATCTGTCATTAGTGATTCAAGTGTCATCTTAACCCTGTTTTTTTTATTCACTAGTGAAGAGCAATATCCAATCTATCACAGCATTTGTTGGTAAGAATGTCTTTAAATTCTTTGGATTTCATAAAAGCAAGTCGAAGCTGTCTTCATTAGTGTCTACACAGCTGACAGACTTTCCTGCTGTGCAGAGTACACGAGAGTAGGCTGTGATGAAGGCTGAGGTCTCAGACTCAGAATGACCATAATTTCAAGTGCATTGCATTTGAAAATGTGCCAGTCTGTATGACAGATGTTACTGTTCTTGTGTGGTTAATATAGGTTTGTCTTGAGTTTTTACTACATTATGAAAACCCTCAGGGACACTTATTTTCTTATTTTTCTTGGCTGGATGAAAGGTAACACTACAGAATGTTATAGAATTTGGTCTTACTGTTTCAGTCATCTGCTCAGAGAACTCACTAAAAGTTTCTAAAGCATTTATTAAGAAAAGAAGACAAGAAAAATTTCTGAAGGATTTCTGTCTTGCCTTTCCAGTTAAAGGGGGATGTATGTCATATTTTACAGTGTGTGAGACTCAATATCTAATTCCAGTATATACGTGATCAGTTCACTTCCTTCTTTAAACTAGGAAATGTAAGTACTGCCTATACGGAAAAAAAATTCTGTGATAGTTTTATAGGATGACTTCTAATTTTGGGTGAAATTCAGAGGTTAGAAGAAAAAAAAATCAACCAGAAAATAGAAATAGACTCGAAGTATTTCAAATTATCTATCTTTTATTGATTAATTTGCATGCAATAATGAGATGTTTGATTTTGGCAATATAATGCAACACAAGCCTTCAGATAAGTATTGACAACTGAAAAAATGTAAGAAAATGATGGTCATAGTGTACTATATTAGTCTTGTAGTTTACACTCCTTTGCTAGAGAGACTAATTCTGAAACATCCTAAAACTTTCAACTCTACACTGAAGTCAAATGAAGTAATGCCTCTTTTTAGGTCTTTTATATTTGATGACTGTAGAAGGCAGCTGGGGCTTTGTTTTCTTTAATAGAGTACTTTCTTCCTTTGCAAAGAATACTGCCATTAGCTTTGATATATTTTTGTGTCTTCCCTGACATTGTAGTGACAACACAAGACACAGAGTAGTGTGAAATTACATGCTCATTTTTTAGCCTGTTTGCTGTTTCATGTTAGTTTTAAGACTGTAGATTTATGGGAAAACAATGGGTCATTGCCATGCTTTTATGATCAGTAGGAATTACTGTGAGCTTACTGAGTTTCTCATCTAATATCTGTAATCAAAATTAGGTTCTCTGAAAGTGTTAAAGTTCAGGATCTATAAATATAGATTAAGAAATCAGAATTCCTTATTGCCAAATTTTCTTTCTAGTGACCACCTTCATACCTCTGCCAAGTAGCAAGAACAGCATTTCTCAAAGTAGAAATAGAGGCACCTGTTGATAATACTCAAAGAATGGCTTGAGTTGAAAGGGGCCTCAAAGGCCATCAAATTTCAACACCCCTGCTGTGGGCAGGGACACCTTTCACTAGACCATGTTACTCAGAGCCTTAACATTTCCAGGGATGGGGCAACCTGTTCAGTGCCTCACCAGTCTCACAGTAAGAATTTCTTCCTACTATCTAATCTAAACCTACTCTCACTTTAAAGACATTCCCATTTGTCCTGTCACTACATGCCCTTGCAAATAGTCTCTCTCCATCTTTCTTGAGGTCTATTTGGGTACTGAAGGCCACAATTAGGCCACTCTGAAGCCATCTCTTTTTCAGCCTGAACAATCTGAATTCTCTCAGCCTTTCCACATAGGAGAGGTGCTCTAATCATCTTGGTGGCCCTCCTCTGGACTCACTCCAACAGGACCATGTCCTTCCAGTGTTGGGGACCCACAGCTGGATGCAGCACTGCAGGTGGGGTCTCATCAGAGCAGAGCAGTGGGACAGAATCACCTCCCGCAACCTGCTGGCCACGCTGCTTTTGATGCACCCCAGGACACATTTGGCTTTCTGAGCTGCAAGTGCACATTGCTGGGTCATGTCCAGCTTCTCATCCACCAGCACCCCCAAGTTCTTCTTGGCAGGGCTGTTCTTGATCTGTTCAGTCCTCAGCCCGTATTGATACTGGGGTTTGCCCTGATCCAGATGCAGCAGTTTGCACTTGGTCCTGTTAAACTGCATGAAATTCCTGTGGGCCTACTTCTTGAGCTTGTCCAGGTCCCTCTGGATAGCATCCCATTCTTCAGGTGTGGCAACCCCACCGCCCAGCTTGGTGTCGTCTGCTGATTTGCTGAGGGTGCACTTGATCCCACTGTTTGTATCATTAATGAAGATACTGTATAACACTTGGTCCCAATATAGACCCCTGAGGGACACCACTTGTCAGTAATGTTCATCAGGACTCTGAGCCCTTTGGGCATGACTGTCCAACCAATTTCTTATCTATCTAACAGTCCATTCATAAAATCCATCTCTCTCCAATTTAGATATAAGTATGTTGTGAGGAACCATGTCAAAGACTTTATGGAAGTCCAGATAAATGACATCTGTAGCCCTTCCCTTGTCCACTGTTGTAGTCACCCCATTATAGAAGGTCACCAGCTTGATCAGGCAGAACTTGCCCTTGGTGAAGCCATGCTGGCTGTCCAAAATAACCTCCCTCTCCTTCATGTGCCTTAGCACAGCTTCTAGAAGGATCTGTTCCATGATCTTTTCGGGCACAAAGGTGAGGCTGAGTACAGTGTTTCCCTTTCTCCAGTCACCTGGGACTTAACCTGACTGCCATGACTTTTCAAATATCATATAGAGTGGCTTGGCAAGTACATCAGCCAATTCCTTCAGGGCTCTGGAATACATCTCATCAGGTCACATAGACTGATGTACATTCAGGGTCCTCAGATAGTCATGAATCTGATCTTTACTTACAGTGGGAAGCACTTAGCTCCCCCCATCCCTATCCTGCTGTCCATCTACTTGACAGGTGTGGGAAGAGAGATTGCCACTGAAGACTGAGGCTGAAAGTGTTGTTGAGTACCTCAGCCTTCTTCTCACCCATTGTCACCAGTTTTCCAGCATTGTTTATTGAGAGGGTACACCATCTCTGACTTTCCTTTTCTGGTTAACATACCTGTAGAAGCCCTTTCTATTGTTCTTTGAGACTCTTGCCAGGTTCAGTTCCAGCTTCGCCTTAGCCTTTCTCATCGCATCCCAACAAAACAGAAATTCATCTTTATACTCTTCCCGGGTTACCTGTTCTTGTTTACACTGCCTGTGAATTTGCTGCTTTTCCTTTAGTATGACCAGCAGGTTCCCCTCAGCCATGTCTATCTCTTGCCTTCCCTGCCTCATTTCTTGCTCCAAGACAGACATGAATGTTTCTAAGTACAAAAACATAACCATTACACAGACAGAAACAAATAAACATGCAATTAGTTTGTATAATGTCTGAAAAGTAGCTTTTAAGCTATTTGTGACTAATACAGGAGGTCTCTTATATGAAAATGCTCAGTAGAGAGGTAGAAAAACAAGTCAGCTGTTAGGAGAACTTTGGACAGATTTAGGTCTGCAAGCCTCACAGGCTTTTTGAACCTACAGGATCAATTTATAATCTACATTTGGCTTTTAGTGCAGACTTTTTTCCCTATTTGGCAGGAATGGCCAAGGAAGAAGTCTTCATTTAATCGAGGATAAAATTCACTTATTCATTATATGGAATAAAACTAGAATGTACCATGGAAACACAGATGGAGATTTTCATATGGTAATGAAATTTTATATAAGGTGTTTGAATGTTTGTTGCGGCACAATATGTTAAGGTAGTTTTCAAAAGATTTAAAAGTAATCTTGCAGACCTTTAAAGCTATTTTGTGGTTTGAGGACTTTTGGCATGACTTACTGTATCATGACTGATGTAATGAAAGAAAATAGAATGAGATGCTTTTAAAAATACACAGAATATTTGGAATATTTTTCAGTATTTAAACTGGTTTATAGTTGCAGAAATTCAGGCTTCTGGGCACAATTTGAGTTTTAGTGTCTGCTGCAATCTTTCAGTTTTATAGCGTTACTGGAAATAATTTTTCCTTACTGGTGGGTGCATTCCTTTCTCTCTTTCCAAATAACTTGAATCTTTCATACTACTCGTTTTCTTTTTTTTTCAAGTTACTTCATTCAGCAGGCTTTTCCTTTCTTTAAGTCAGACTGGTGAGTATGAGGCTTTGATATTATTCATCTTGCTAAAATGTCATTTTGCAACTCTGCTGGTCCATACAGTTCATACACCATTCTGTGTCCTGTGGAGATTATCTTATTTAACTACAACAGCCTTTTAAAATTTATGAGAGTGTTGTCATATTTCAAGTAAGCCTGTTACCTTTAATTGATATTAGTGTTAGTCCTGGATTTAGGGCTAACCAGATTTCATTTTAAGACTTTGAGCTTAAGTGATGTAATAACAACTGTCTCATTATCGAATTGTAGAGTATGCAAAATGTAAGCAAAAGAGCAGTAGTAATATGTCACATTTTTCTTGAGCCATCATTCTTCCACAAACTGCAGGGTGTGATTCAGCTAAACCTTGCACATTTAACTTTGGATGTCATGGTTTGTCACACTGACTTCAGTGATCAGAATAGGAAAGAACCTACTAGCTTCCTAGTAGGAAAGGAGTTAAAATTATGCATAATTGGCATGTCCTCCAAAGCTCTCCTGTTACTGAAAATTTTATTGGAGGATTTCAGAAACTTCAGGAAACATCAGGGTAACAAACACTAGTGTCCAATTCTTCTGTATTATGCACACGTAAGCTGTGGGATTTTAAGGTATGTTACTGTTTCTAACGCTGGGATGCTGCTTTTTTAAGAGGCTCTATTGACATTTTGTTAAAAAAAGTAGACTTTTTTTCTTGAATGTTTGGCTAACACTGCTGTTCCTCCCTTGACCTCCTCCAACAGTCCTCCTCTCAGTTCTGTCAGACTTTTCCAGCTTACTAAGTTCTTGCTTTTTGCCGGCTCCCTGTCCTTGTGTCATTTGAAATCAGTGATACTCATCTTGTATGCTTTGTCACCTGTGATGTAACCCCTCTGCACGTGCAATGCCATGTAAAGGCATTGTTATAAAACTAGCCATAATTTACAGGTGGTGTTGTAGTATCCTTCTCTTGCTCTTGTTCACACATCTTTTCCTTTTTTGGTATTTTGTGGTATGGTAGTGATGTGGTATGGTAAAGTGATGCTGCATATTTGTTTACAGAAGTACAGGAATGTGCATGTTTCCTTAAAATACTTCTGTACAGTTTCAAAAAATCTATGATAATTCTCTGTTTTACAGCTGTAAATGTCCAATAATAAGTTTTTGACAGTATACTATACATAAACTATGATAAATACTTCAATTGCTTGCTCAGTTTTATTGAACCACTCCAGTTACTGTTTTTTCAGGGATTTATTTGTGGCAGCTTGAAAGTTTGATGGAATGATATTATGAAACTCTTGTGTACATCACTGAGGATGAGAGCTATGTGCAGGAGCTTTATGACTGAGAAATTTGTAATGAGTAAATTAGTTTAGAAGACTTTGCATCTGGCAGTTCTCAGCAATTACTCATGTCATCAAAATATATTTTCATTTTAATACAGAAAGGTTTCTGTGGCATCAGTGACAAACTTCTAAACTAAGGTTTTATAAACAGTGTCCATTTAAACAAAGTCAGCTTCAGTTGTGGTGTGTTACTAATGATCATCTTAGTTTCTCAAGTTGCGCAGTAAAGATAAATAAATCCAATGAATGAATGAAAGCCTTAAGTATGTGAACAAGGTACTAAAAGCACTTCCAAAAGCCGTTGTTGATGAAAGTAATGGAAATAAAGCAGTAAGACTTAACATACCTTTCAATTTAGATGCAGGAGATGAGATTTCTGTTTTGTTCCAAACTTACTATTAAGACTTCTTCCCTTGACAAGCTGCAAATGGATAAATAAGCACTGGCCATGACCTAGGTGGTGATCTGAAAGATGTGCAGGGATGCTGGCCACTGGATTATGCCAGATTGTGCCAGCAGCTACAGAAACTTTATTGTCTAATCACACAAGCTTGATGGTCCTGTAAGCCTTGGAACAGACTGGGATTTATGTATAGATATTGTCCTGGGGAAAATGCAGGGGGCAAAGAGAATTTCGTGGTCATAAGCTACCTCAAAAAGACACTGGTTATAAGATAAACTCCTGTAGCTCTTAGTGTTAATGCCGTTATGATATGTTTTATATTTTACTTGGGCAAAAACTCCCAGTTACGCCATCTAATGCATCAATGAAGGCAGGATATTTATCTGCATTTGTGGTGCCTGTCCCATGGTGTACACTGAGGGCGTGCATCAAATACATAGTTGTTTGAACTGATCTTGCCATCTTATTTTCAACTTCCCTTAGTTTCTGTTTCAAAGTAACGATCTCTTAACAGCCCAGTTTCCCAGCCGTTTTCCCAGAGATGTGATCCAGTTTTTTGGAAGTATTTTTAAACTTTGAAATTCTTATTTATTGCAGGGCAGGGTTGTGGATTCCTGCCACCAGTGATGTCTCATGCTTACGATCATGCTGTGCATAATTATTAAATATGAATTTGAGTACCTGATACCTGACCGCTGACAGCAATTTTGAGATGCAACATTAATATGTGTTCTTCATCCCTCTGTGAATACCCATATAATGTTAATGCTCTTGTGTGAATTCTGTGACAAACACACACTTTCTTCAATTTGAAGAACTTGTTTTATAGAAAACATTTTTGCAGAAGTTTTTCACATCCACATTACCTGGCAATTATAATCATAGCTAGATGTGCACTGTAAAGGGGGCTGAAACAAAAGTTCATTCTTCTCCCTTCCCTGTTTTCCCACCTGCTTACAAAAAAAGTGTAATTTTTTCTTTTTTTCCTCCTTTTTTTTTTTTTTTTTTCAGATGAGCCTCATAATTACCCTTCTGGGCCTGCAGGAAAGGCCCGCAGCATCTGTAATGCTGGGAGCAGCATGGTATTTCCAGGCAGGCAGGGTGGGGAGCCAGTCCATGGCTTTGTCTGAGCAGCTGAGAACTTCATGTGAGCCATGCTGCGGTGTACAGTAACACCGACCTGTGCCATAGGCAGGGAAAGCACTGAGCAAGTGTTGGGGCCAGTATTTATAGACCACTACGTAGCAGTCCTGGAGAGAGGGAGAGACACAGAGGGAGTGTGAGAAAAATCTTCGTGAACTGAGGACAATTTAATTTCAGGTTTCTGTTATTTAAGCAACAGTAAATAAACCCCCCCTTGTTGAGTTTAATCTTCTCTCTGAACTGTAGCGGTGCTGCTTCACGTTATGACCAGGTGGAAGCAACAGATTTAAAACAAGACATTTGAAGGTAAGTAATTGATTTAGTGTCACTTTTGCCTCCAGTGTCCCAGCTCACTGCCCTTTGAGGACGCTGCATGAGGAGCTGGGTGTTGCAACCGAGGCGCAGTGCTGCCTTTTGCATAAAGATGTTCTGTATGTGGGGATTTTGTATACAGTTACAGAGGAATATCGTGTGGTTTCTTCATTTAGCAACATGCTTGAAAAGGTCAGTCTGCATCAGAAAAGAAATACACACAGTTCTGCTTCCACTGTTGAAAGTAGGGTGGGTCATTTAAAATACTGTCTTGTTGTCATGTCTGGAGTGTAGCTTAAAGCATCTGTTTCTTGATGTATAGCTGGTTGTACTTCCATGCAAGTCTGCTGTCCTATATGCAATGCTTTTAGTAGCAGAAAACAATAAAGTTTGACTCAAACTTCTGTCTGCTGTTGTATTAGCAATCAGGGGAAATACTCAGTCTTTCTATGAGGAGCAGGACAGTAGTTAATGGATTTGCATTGTTCAGTTTAAAAAATAAATAATTTTTAGAAAGGTGGAGAGGTGAGTGGTTTATTAGGAGAGAAAAATGCCCCTTCCTTCATGAATTGGTCAAGGTGACATAGAACACACACCCATGCAGGATATTCCCTGATAACAGAGGGGAAATGATTGTTTAGAGCAAACTGTTATAACCAAAGCAAGAGAGATTCTTCCTCGCTTACCTTCACACAGGCAGCTCCCTACAGCTTTTGAAAAATGAACCTTTTTCCATTACTCACAGTATCTTTTTCAACAGCCTTCTCAATACATACGGGCTGCTGAGTTCATTAGTCTTCTTTGTTTGCGTATTCTAGGGTGTAATTTTAAAAGCCAGGTTACCTAAAAAGGGGATAATTCTTCTAAAACTCTCTCCTGGCAGCAACATGTGAAATCTGTACAATTCAACATTGATGTTTACTATGGTTAGCTCAGAGAAGATTAATGTGTTGCTTAAAGAACACAGCGTTTCCCTGAATGAAATTTATCAGTTGACAGCCCTGGAATTACTTCTTTAAGTTAAGAAAATATAGACTTTGGCAGTGGTTGAAGATTTTTGGGGGTGAGTGGGAGGGTGGCTTGCAACTTCAGAGGGTGTTAGACACATACTGTATATGTGTTGAAAACAAAAGTCTGTTGAAATAACTTTAAGCTTGAGGCTCAAACTAACAAATAAAAGGAAATGCAAGATAGGGCTCACATTAGATCCTTAGCTTTACTTGTTAACACCAGTGTTTTGCACGCATGGAGTATATAACGTAAGCCACTATTCACCCATTTAAGACTTACCAAGTAAAAGACAAGAACAGTGGTGTTTTACAGATAAGAAAAGCAGTCTGTACAAGAACCTGTAGAAAAACATGTCTATATTTACAGATCATGCTGGTCATTATTTCCTGTGTATATCATTTATTTCACGTTTTGGTTGGACACTGTTATCACAAACACTAGAAACATTAAAAGACTACATTGGGAAATGCAATGGGTAAGACAGAAATGTATGTTAAATGGACAACTAACACTAATAAAACTAATATGCTGGGAAATTTTCTCATTACAGAGCTATTCCAATACATGGACTTTGAAAAAACAAAATAATATAAAGAATCAGCTGCCTTATAACTAGTGAATTTTAGAGGGAACAGCACTGTCACATCTCTTTGAGGTTTATAAATGAATGATAAATGCAAGAGAAACCTATTTTTTCCCACTTCCATACCCAAATTTATCTGTGCTTCTGTTTGAAGGTTATATGAATGTTCTTTGTCTAGTATCTTGGCCAAAATGCAACTAATAAGAAATAGGAGGAAGTACAGTTGTTGAAAAGGGTCTTAGCATAGTGTACTTGAACACATTAGATTACAAGGCATTAGTCTACATCCTCAGAGTTTCAGTGTTGTGACTGTACATTCCTAGATGATCACAACCTTGACAAGTTATTATACTTTACTATTACTGTGCCTTTTATTACTATAGACATACTTTGATTTACCATTGCCAAACCTGCATGGTCCTTAGCATAAACTGTTCTTCAGTGACTGCTTCTGTGTGTATATCATTACCCTGGGTAAATGTGGCTTACCTCTTGGTAAACAGGTTAAAAAAGGTCTCTCACTTATAACCAAGGACGGTAAGCTGCAAGTGTGTGCAGTGTTGGGGAGTAGCTAATGCAGAAAGGTATCCATCTGACCTTACAATGACATAGGTTGTTTGCTTTCCCATTAAATTTGTTGAAACATTTTCTGTTTTTCAAATCTAAGGGACATTGAAGGGAGGGTGTGGAGAAAATGTCAGGATTATTGATTTTGCTTGTGTCGCCCCAGGAAAGAGAATAGCCTTTGAGTTGAATTTGACCTGTTCATGAAGATCTTGATATAACCACATATTAGCTCTGTAGGTATTTTTTGTTCTTTGTGATGGAGTTTTCTTGACCCTTCCTAAGCCCCACAGAGAGATGCTTTAATGGCATGTTAACCTACTGATCAGTGAACTCTGTGCTAATGGGTCATGCTAGAGGCAGAGATTTTCTCTCTGATTGCTGGGATTATCCATGGAAAGTCCAATTACCTGCTGGGGCTGGGGTGAGAAAAGTCACACGCTGCCTCTTTAGCACTTGTGTCTGTAGGAGCTGTAACAGCATTGTATGTTGCAGGGGTTAATGTTTGGACTTTTTGACTGTTCTTTACATATCTGGGAGGGCTGTCAGTGGTTACCTGCTAGGATGAGAGGAACTCCCAGGGTGAGTGAGGTTGAAGTTATCTTCCAGAGATTTTACAAGACTGATGGCTAGGAAGGCTTCACAGGAAAGGACAGTAGGGATAATACTTGTTCTGATGCTCCCCCTCCCCTCCCCTTAATAATTGGAGCAGGAGCTTAGATATAAAAATACATTAGTGGGCATGACTCTGTCTCTTGGCAACCATGTTGTGTTTGGGGTTGGATGTGGCTTATCCTTGGCTTTTTGAATGTCAAAAGACAGCCTGCCCCTTTGTGAGTAATTCTGGAGCTTGAAACTTATTGTATAATTTCAGCTTTAGCAGCTGCATTTCCAGGGATGGCATAAACTGGGACGTTTGCTTTCTTGTGCTTTTTTGCTATTTGTCTTTCTCTCATGTTCTGTTTGAGGAGTCCCCATCTGAATAATCAAGTTGACAAAACAGCATAATCCATGCTCTGCATTCAGAGGGGAAATGAGATTGTGGCATAGTAAAACAAAAAGTTGTGTGTGAAAAAAGGAAGAACTTTTTTGGTTGGTTTGTTTGTTTATTTGTTTAAAAAAACCTCATGTACGTGTAAAGGTAACTGCATAGAAATAGTTACAGTCCTTGATTGAAGGTAGTCCATTGGAGTCCTTACAATGAAAAAATAACATAGGTAGTCGTGGGGGGTTTTGGTGATTTATAAGGGCATGAAGAGGTCTGAGCATGGTTTCTGATGTTATTCCTAATGATGGGATACAAATATGGGAGCTCAGCTTATAAGGCATCAATTTAGAAGAAAACTCAGAGCAGGTTATTAGGAATTCTTTCTTTCCCTCTGTGATTTTTGAGGAAATGTCTTTGAAAAAAATTTTTTTTTGCTTGCTTGTTTTTTTTTAATAGTCCTTTCCATTCAGACATCATCTTGGAGCAAACTCTTTCCTAGTAACTTGGCAGTATTTGTTTTCATCTTCAGGCTAGTTGCCTCTGCATGATTTTGTTCTTTTTTAAATATCTGTGTTCCCATGCAGAGAGGAAAATAAGCATAAATTTTATTTTATGCCAGTGTCGCCTTAATTGTGATACTTTTTATTGTCAGAAGAGTGGCACTTGCATCTCTTCATTGCCATAGCTTGCTGATGATAACTTCAGGAGCTTTTCAGATTTTGTAATAATGAACTTGAGAGCAAATTAAAAAAAAAGCAAAAACGTACTTATGCAACTCAAGAAAAGCATTTATGGTTTGGAGTCAGTGCTCTTTCCATCTTTAAGAAAGCTCTTCTTTGGCTCCCATCTCTCCCAGAAGTGGTTTTGCCTTTTCTGTTCCTTCTCACCTCTAAATTTATGAATGGGCATATTATTTTCCTAACCTGAAAACCCTTCCTAATCAGAACATTTACAGAACACTCTATTTGTAGGCGTTAAGTTCCTTGATCACTGACCTTTATCTTTTTCCCTGCACACAGGAAGTCCAGTCTTATTTGAGCAAGACTTAGTCACTTGACCGGTGCTCATTTAGGCAAACCAAGAAGGCACAGAACTACATGTAATCTCTCATTAATTCTAGTTTACAAATAGCACTTGCAGTGTGAACAATCCTTTCAAGTTTATCTTAGTCTATGACATGATATGAGAGTACTTACAGCATAAGAAGGCTTAAGTGTTCATGCCATCTAAAAAAATTTTTTTTTTTTTGCCTGTGTGCCTTTTTGCTGATGCTACTAATTTCTTTATGGTTTTTAATATTTGTGTAAAAATGTATGTATTGACATTGCTAACACTTCTCTGTGATTTGGAGTTAAACTACTGAGTACTAGTAGTCCCAGACACATCTTGAAATCTTGAAGTAGTTTCACTGAAGGAGTTCACAGAGTATTTTGTGTTGGAAGGGACCCACGAAGATCATTGAATTCAACTCTTAGTGAATGGCCCAGATGGGGCTCGAACCCACAACCTTGGTGTTATTAGCACTATTCTCTAGCCACCTGAGCTTGTCTGTTGATATTCTTGTACTCTACAAGTTACAAATGCACAGAACTTCCTTAACTATAGAGAAAGAAAGATTTGGGAAAAGAGGTGGAGTTTTTAATGTGCGTTTTAGGTACAGTGCTGTCTTTCATGTTGGAAAATAGAGACAGACTTTAAGATGGGTGACCTCAACAAAATAACTCTGCTTCAGGCAGTGCCTGTGAAGAGGAATGACCAGGCAAGTACTCTGCATTCTAAAGTGCAAATTCAAAGTCTTCAGCCTGTTGCTTCCTATGTCAAACTGGCACTCAAGAATGCATTTCTTGCAGCAGAGGACAAAATACTTTGATTTTTCTTTATCCTTTGTGGTGCACATTGTTACTTGGCCCGCAGGCCATATGTTTGAGATCTCTCTTTTAAGGTCAGAATACCCTTTAGTTACATTTGGCACTATGTGCCAGAGCACTGAAGTGGGACAATGGTTTCTATAAAAATTAAAATAAGCCAGTGAATTGTAGTTATTTACTGAATTTCATCCCACCTCAGAAAGCATAAGTGTAAAGTGTGATTTTTAATTAACAAGCACATTGTCCCAGTGCTTTGACTTGGAAAATTACATATCAGTATCTAGGCAGTTTAACAGACCATTCATTTCTTCTTCCAAGCAATAAATAATATCCTACAACTTCCCAGGAATGTTTTTCTGCTTACTTTTAGTAGCATAGGTACATATGAAGTATTAATGGTAAGGTAAAATAAATGAAGGGTGATAATTGAATAAGACTGTGCCATTTGCTAAACAAAACAAAACACCCAACCCTTTCCATCCCATCATCTCCTTTATTTCATCATTACAATGGCTCATCTTGACATCCACCAAGAGTTTTGCCTACTCACCTTGAAATGTATCTTTCTGTTTATTGTCAGGACCATGCTGGCAAATTGAGCTTGACAATGAGATGGTGAAGGCAGGGAGAAGCAGGGTGACCTGGGACACGCAGTTCTGCTAAAACCTTTCAAGGTCCGTAGAGTGCCTTTTCCTTTCAACGAATCAAATTACCAGCTGGGCAGCTAGTTCACTTAGCTAATCATTAATGTGAGACTTGTGAATTATGGAGCTTGTGACCCTTTCTATTGCTAATTAATTTTTGTGTAGGTTAAAACAGTCTTCCTCCTGGTGCTGTGAGAGCCTTTAGTGGGGGAAAGTGCACTGAAACCTGGCCCAGGTTGTCCTGGAGGTGGGTGGCCCAGCTTTTGCCCACTGCCCTGCTGTCACCTTGGCTTGTAGGAAACCAATTCTGCCACACCCTCTCGTGGCCAGCGAATCTGGGGACCGGTCCATGGTAGGTGCAGTTGGTGGGCAGCCCATTTCGGCCCTGAGGGTTAGGCATCAGCTACCCCAGTGGTCCTGGTGCCTGTGGAGGTGAGTGTGTGAGGTGAGATTCTATGCCACGCCCTTCACTTGGGATGTTTTTCACTTGGCGTAACTCCTTTCTCCTTGTGTTGAAAAGTACAGGTGTAATAAGTTTGGTGCATGTGTAGTGTTGTGGTTCTGGTGGCTTTAGTAGACATGTGGTCTTTAGCTTTGTACCAGCTTAAACTCCAGCTGAGGTTCATCTCTATTCCTTATTCACCCCACTTGTCTCCTCCACACATTGTGCACAAAGTCACTGTGGATTTGAGAGTAGCTTTTATATCATGTTTTCTCAGCATGATAACAAAATGACTTTTAAAGGATTACTCTTGCATGTATGTTGTAAAATTCTTGCTTTATTTTATACCAGTTAGGAAAAAAAAGACATTTCTTATTTCCTAATATTAGCACAGGCATCAAATGACAGATGCTCCATTTCTGAAGCCACAAAGAGCAGCTGTGCATCTCTCACTAGGCAAAGAGGTTTTCTGCAGCCCTTTGGAACATTTTGAGGGAAGAAAATCTCATACCTGCTGGATGTGACTGGAAAGGGATTCTATTTCAAATGTAGTCACTTCCACAGTTTTCCACAAGTCTAGCTAAGATGTTGTGAGATAGGGAACTTGTTTTTAAAGTGAATATATGGTCAAAAAATGATTATGTAGAAATTCTATCATCCTTAATCAGGGCTCCAAAATCTCTCTCTTCCAAGATATATCTGCTTTCCTCAGTTCCAAAATAAATGCTGATGACTTTTTACTTTTATCTGCTCCATAATGGTATGAGTTAGATTCTATTCTGGTTTGTTGATTGTCAACAAAATCATTAATTGCTTTCTAACGTGAGCCAGAGAGCACGCAGTGCAACTTCAGGTCAGGCTCCAGGTGTAGTTTGTAAAGCACGCTGTTAGAAGAACAACTTGTTGTTTTGTTTGATTTAAATTTGTAGATTAAGAAAATGTACTTTGCAAGACAAATACTGATTTTTCATTGTGTCTCTTTTGTCAAACCACTTTTTATCTTATACTTGCGCTACCAGGTATTATTTCTCTCATGGAGTTTTTTTTAATATTTCTGGCAGTTATCAGCATCCTAACTTCTTCCATCCTCAGAACTCTTTAGAATAAAGCAATATCTAACACTTAAACAAGCATTTGCATCCTGAGAGAATTTTGAAAGTCTCTATTAATACTTCTTTCCTGTAGTGAAACAGCAATGTGCATGTGTTTAAGATGAAAGCTTAGAGTGTGCTAAGCAACTTATTCTAGCATGCAAGCAATTGGTGCCATTTAATCTCAGAGTAAGTGATTTGAGCATGTAATTAGTTTTCAGCTCGAAGCATATTATAAAAATGAAACATGAACTGCACTGCGGTTACTCCACCTTTACTGAGTCAGTACTTTGTAAAATGTGCCTCGGAGGAAGGACTGACTTGCTCCTGTGGCTGGGCTGGGCATCTGGATGATGTCTCCCTAATATGATGTCTCCATAATATAACATTGAAATAAGGAGGCATATTTGTCATGAATACTAATGAGTATCAACATCAGTGAAAGTTCATCAGCTTAGCTCTCTAACTGAAAAGAAGTAAAAGTTTCTATCTCTTTTCAGTTCAGGTTTTCCATGAAATGCAGGTAATGATGCAAATGACAGGGAGGTTTGCTTTTGACAGAGAGTCCACTGAAGTCAGCTGTAACATTAGCAGCAAGACAGCAAATCAAGGATGATGCAGTTCACTGTGAAGAAACCACTACACTCCTTGCTTGATTTCCATGAGCAGTAATTTAATTGTTCAAAATTATGCAAATTGTATAATGTCTTTGGGGTTTTTAATAGCCTTTTCCTTATTCAAGGTAGTTAGAAAGATGAATGGACCAAAAAAAAAAAAACCCAAACAAGTTCTGTTTAAAAATAATGAATTAATTGAGAATGCAATTTAAAATAGTCTGGAAAGCATATTGTGACTTAGACATAATTTTGAGAACTTTCTCTAAAAACTCCTGATTATGGTGGGTGTGTATGATGAAGTTCATTAATGGGAAGAAAGGGGAGATTTTAGGATTAGGTAAATTCATGCTGTGTTTGGTGTCAATCTACAAAATATTGTTAACCAGTATGCCCATCTGGAGAATGCCGTGTGCATAGTCATACTCAAAGTATATTGAGAGGTGTGTTTTATGTCTTCTGATAGGCTGAAGCGTAGCCATAGTGAAAGAATATAAATACTGAAAATCTTTTGCAAAGGAAAAGAAAAAAGTTGTAATGAGACTAATCAGGTTAGTTAATCTGAATACTAATGAATTTCAACATCAGTGAAAGTTCATGCTTATTGAAAATAAATAAATACGCTCAAATACATGCTGTCTGAAAATATTGTCTGGTGTATCTGCTCATGGTTATATTTCTCTTTAGCAAAGTGAGAGTCTGCTCTATAGTAAAGGAGGTATCGTAGAAATCAGGTTGGTTGGGAAATTTCAGTGGCATCAGTCATGAAGGAGGATATCATTTTGTATTAGTATGACTAGTAAAATTTGAGGTCCTGGTGGCTAGCTTTAAAATACTTAGTTGCACAGGTCCTCAAAAGATTTATGAGAAATACTTACATTTCAGTTGCTGACAATATCATGCTTGCCTTATTTATTGGCCCTGTCATCTCCATCTTTTGGAAATATCACCTCTAATCGTTCTGAATAATTGCAGCAACACCTGCTGGCAAGCCCAGGGTTGATATACTGGAAGCTTTCCCATTGTTGACGTCAGCCAACAAATCATTTGTGTCTTTAGCAGATGTTTTTCATTTCTTTTTCACATGGGATTTATTTAGATCTATTTTCTTACTCCAGTAAAGGCCAGACACTTTTTTCAGGCTGTTTACCATCAGAAGGTATATTGACTGGGTTACTGGCACCAAACTTGTATGGATTTTACTTATCCGCAATGTTGATGTATTGTGTGTTTTATGAATTCACTTCATCTCTGTTCTTCTGTTTTGCAGAAGTTGGACATTTCATATTTTTAACCTTCTAATTTTTTTTTTTAAAAGTCCTCTACATTATCTGCCTTTAGATTATAGGTCAACCTCATGGTGTTGGCTGTTTTTTGGTCTTACTCTGTTACCATCTTGAAACAGCGATTGTTGCTTTCACTCACTTTTATTACTCAGAGCGTTTTTTTCTTTACTTGTTTAGTCTGTGTAATTTTATGACCTTCTGATTGTTTCCTCACTGTTTCTTTCAGGTTGGTTTGTTTTTTGTGGTTTTTTTGTTGTTGTTGTTGTTGATGTTTTAGTTTTTTTTGTTCTTCTTGTTGTTTTGGTTTTTTTTTAATTTATTTTTATCCTATATGCTACAAAGACTTTGGTTCTCAGTAAAAGCAAAACAAAAAGATAAAATATTAACAAATATTAACAAAGAATGAAATATACTCAAGTGAATGGCACTGCAGTGGAAAACAGTAGCCCTCACCCCAATATACATTGCTCATAATATGTACTTTGAATATTTTTGTTCTTGGAGCAATGTAGGATAAAATAATATGTATTTGTTTTGACAATATAGGTCTGTTTAAATCAGAATTTCACTTTACGTAGAACTTTATAAGTGAAATTTTTTGGTTCACTGTTCTTTGGTGGGGTAGCTACATTACTCTGTTGATAAAATTATAATTCATCAATGTACAACATGGACACATACATTTAAAGAGTTTCTAAAGATTTCAGGCTGGACCATGATAAACAGCAGTAATGTCTTCCCTCTCTCTTTCCCTCCTTTGCCAAAAAAATTACTCCCTCCTCCTAAAAAAAGTGCTAAAGAGCAGACTTCAGCTATCACAGAATCGCAGCGAGTCCAAGCCAGCCATACTGCTTTATAAGGTGCGGCAAGTAAAATGGTGTGCACTTTCTCAGTCTTTCTGCTGCGGAGGAAGAGTGCTAAAATCAGTACACTGTCCTGGAGTCACAGGTTTTGTTGGACACCTTTATAAAATGCAAATCTACAAAGTCCTGGACATGAGCTCTTAATTCCCAGACAGCGTGTCTGTCAACAAGCCTCACAGTCTCTCTACAGTCTTTTAAGGTATTAACTATATATATATATATATATATATATATATACAATGCCAGAAGTGCTTTTTGCCTCTTTCACTTAGGCTAGTTGTTATCATTTTGTACCATATTGTAGATATTCTTTCTCTTAATGAAAAACCTCTTAAAGGTATTTATTTTTCATCCAAGGGAGCTTTGTTCATGAGTTAGATGTGCTTTGTATATGACTTTTTTTGTGTATAGGATGTTAGTCTTCTGTCTTGGAATAAATAGAAAGGTGGGTGAGTAAATGAAAGTATTTCAGTGACCCAAACTATTATATTACTAAAGCTGAACTGTATTTTCTCTATCAGCTTATGTACTGAAGAACAGGCTTATTATTCTTAATTGTACTAAGCTGTGGTTTTGTCCTGTGACTTTTGAAGCAGTATGGCTGTTTGTTCCTTGACTGAACTGAGACTAAATTCCATCTTGCCACTTCCGTTATGTTCAGGTCTCATCCTAATCAAGAGTTAAAATTACATGTATGTGATGCCCTATACCAATATAGTCCTTAATATGATATAGTTTCAGCATGAACACATCAGGTCGTATTAGCTAAGTAAATTATGCATTTCTCCCTCCTCACTCATTCCTCAATAGTAAGATACCAAGAGGTTTGCATTGATACAGTTAACAATTTACAGCCATTCTTTCTGTTGGAAGGTTCCAGTTATAATCATCTCCAGGCTCCAATTTGTGCTGTACATGGCCATCTATGTGGGTTTTTGTACACATTCCAACCACCTGGGTCCCATTACTCCCATTTGGTTCCTATTGTACTGACTTCCTGTCTGTATTATGAAATTTATTTTAATTTTTGAACATTTAACATAAACAGTCTTGTATGGTCTGTACATGAAAAAAAAAAAATCACCATCCCATGTTCTAAAAGTTGCATTTAATTTCTGCATATTCCTACTTAGTCATTGTAATATCACTCTTTAGGAAGACAGTATCAAAGTATAAGGATGCCTCTTGCCAGAGTCTCCACAGAGCGAAGAATGTTTTTAGAATATTAGTTTTTAAAATCCCCCTAGCCATTGTTACAGAGTCATAGGAAAATGCTGAAAGAGATGTTCCAGGGTCATCTAGCTGTATATCAAGGCTGGATCCTTACACACTTAAGCAACTCCAGAGAGACAGTTTTCTGACTTTTTCTTAAATAGATATTATATCAACTTTACTTGTGTCTCTAGACCACATGGTATGCAACAAGAATTTTTTGTTGTGTAGTGATGCCTGATGCTAAGACTAAATTTGATATTCTCTTTTGCATTGGGAATTCTTTGAAATTTGTGGGATGCTTTTTCATTTCCTCAAGCTTTCTTTTATTTTAGTTTTCAAAGCATAGATATATGTTTATATGTGTGTGCATGGATATATAAAATGTACTAGAGCATCTTTCATAGCTTAATTGTTTGCATTGTATGGCCCTGCAGAGATTAATGGCAGGTAGACAGGCATAGTTTATTACTTGTAAGCAAGGACAATGATGGTGCTATGCAAAAACATGTACAGAAGCTTAGACCTTTCTACATGAATGCATAAAGACAGAGGAAGATCTGGACAAGAAAGTAGAGTTCTTTTTCCTTCTAATCAATGAGAATTTTTAATTGCCTTTTAGTCCCACAAGTGAACAGAATCTACCTCCTGTGATGAAGCAGGAGGTAAATAGTGTCAATGGCCAACCTTCTCATTTCCCTTTACTTTTCTCCTCTGGCTAATACCTTTTACCCCAGCCTTACTGCTGTTTTCTTTCCCTAAATCCAATGCGATCATCAAATGTGTAAAATAATCTATGCATAGACCATCCAGTCCAAATTTGAGATTTTGTATTGCACTCATAGATGTTTTTTACCAGGTTCCTGATCATTGATACAGGAAAATACACTCACAAATGGGAAGTTACAGCACCCCAGAAGAAATAGGGCCCAAATGCTGCTCCATGCCAGCTACCTTGCCCTTTCAAACAGAAATGCCAAATGGCTCTATGTCTGCCTCAAAAGATTGTGGAGGGGATATGCAGTGGCCAAGTAATTCCAGTACTTTTCACTGTGTAAAAAAATAATTGAGAGCTAGAAAGCGATTCATTTCCACAGTCACATTGTCTGGAGGCAAGTCCTTAAATTGTCTGCATGTATTTCTTTCTATTATGTGCCTGTTGGGGTCAAGAAAGCAAGGGAAAAATATAGATCTTTCCTTCCATAAACTGAAATGGCTTACATGTAGAAAGCCATGCCAGAAATACTAGAATTCTGTGAATTTTTAACTTGGTTGGAAAGTGAAAAGACAAAGGCACAGCTGAAAATGCTAGCTGATTAGTCTTGTGTATAAAATCTATTTAAGGAGCAATAGCAAACTTCTGTATAAAAATTAATTAGAACACAGCACAGTCAGTTGTGATCAAAGAACATACATTTATTGTGAAATATATGGTTGCTGGAGACAATTCATTTTTAATTTATTAGATTCCATAAATTGTTTTCTGATAGGTTTTGGAACAGAGATATATCAAGCTTATTCACATAATGTTGGCTCCGGTAAATAGCTAAGTGAATTATAATTTTGAAGTATACGTTTACCCTTTAGTAGTAGTAGACATCAGCAATGAAACTACATGGAAGTAGTGCTAGTGTGTTTTCAAGATTACAAAAGCACTTCTAGTGTAGTAGAACATGTTAATACTAGCAAAATAAAACCCCATGCTACTCCTGTAAGGAGTGAGGGAGAAAGTATGTGTTGGTTAGTATGATGTCTAGTGTTTTTTGAAAAGGTGGGATGTTGTCTCATTGGGGATCTGAGGTGGCTGCATCGAAGGTGCTTTCAGGTTCTTGAAATGTATATACGAATTTATGATGGAATTTCTCTGCATTGCTATTTTTTATGTTGTCTTTGACCTTTTGCCAGGGATAGGACAAAGCTATCCCATTCAGAGCATGACTATCCTTTCACCCAGCTGGTTTAACCTGTGCCTTCAGATTGCCCACATGTGTAGAATTTGGCCTTATCCTGCTGCTGCAGGAGCTGCCCCTGGTAAAATAGACCCATAAGGCCTTGGTTATCTCTTTGTAGTGTTGTTTCATAGAGTACTGTTAAACATGTAAAAGTCAATTTTTTTGCTCACCTTTTTCCTCATTTATTTCTGCTTTAATGCATAATATGATACGTGTTGTGCTGAAGTCAAGCGAGATGTAAAAATTACAGTGTATATAGAATTAAAAGTTCAGTGTCTGTCTGATCAGTTCAGTTTATAGGCATAGTGATTGTAGAAGTACAGGAATGAGGAAAGGAAGGTGAGCAGTGTTCTCATATTTGCAAACCCTTGATTTAACTGCATATTTCCCCTGCTGTTCTTTCAGTGTAATTAGACCTTTTATTTTGTCCTGTGCTCATTTTATCCCAGTGCAGATTTGGATTCCTAACTAATAATCATTCTGTGTGACTGTGGAAACCAAACTTCCTTTTCTATATTACATAAAAAGCAACCTTCATGTTTTTTTCCCCCCTTTTTTCTGCATCCTATTGGGATCAATTTTCACGTGCAGCCCTTTGTGAATGTCAAAGATGGTCTAGTAGAGTAGAACAAGACATTTTTTATTCAGAAGAATCCTAAAACATCTGCTCAGTAGGGACCTGATGGCAGAAGGATGGAGAGTGTGTATATATTCTCAGAATTGCATTTGGGTATTCAGTACAGGATGTATGCCAAAATCCTCAGGAAAGCAGCAGGATATTTTTGTTTTAAGATTATTTTGAGACCTTATGTCTTTTTTTATGTTGTCAAAATATCTGGTAACAATTTAAATATAATATGCTCACCCCCCTCTCTTTAATTTACAGAACTGAATTTCTCAAAAAGAAAGTGTCTTTTGGGTATGTCCAGGTGTACACATCTAAATACTGTGGAAGGTTAAACAGCATCAGACCTTTATTTTCTGAAAAAATAAGATATTGCAAATTGGCCAGCTTGAAGCCAAGTTATAATAGAATAATTTATTATAATTTAATGTAGATGGTGGATAGAATGGATAGACTGTAATTGAAGCTAAGTGAATAATTCCAGTAAATAATTTATTCAATGAATTTATCCTGTTTTCCTACTCGAAGACTGTTTTTACTGCCCCCTCCCCTCTCCCTCCTTGTGTTTTACAGTCCTGGGGCTTTTTTTGTCTAACCAGAAGGATGAGGGCTCTCTTTGCTTCGTTATGTGCTGAGCTGTGCTGGTCACTGTGGCAGTGCTGCTGTTCCACACCTCTGCATCCCCAGCTATGCCCAGCTGGGACCCCATGGATAGGGGGAGTCTGGTGAAGCTGGTGGGGCTCCATGTGGGACATGCCTATCATAGCAGCAATGCTTACAGAGATGTGGGTCTGGCTGTAAGCACTGGTGCCTGCAACCACTGCAAACAGTCCTCTCTGCGTCCAGTGACTGCCAGCACTGCGGTGTGTATTTCTTCAAGGCAAAAATTAGTCAGTTACATCACAGGGTTTCAGCTTCATCTTCTGGGTTCGCAGTTGGGTAGGACCTCCTCAGCAAAGACCTACTCAAGACAGGTAACAAAGGGCTTTGTAGAGGCTGAGAATCATCTTTAACTTGGGCTGTCGACATCTTCAGGGTGTTTTGTTTGTTGGGTTTTTTTTGTTTGTTTTTTTTGTGTGGCTTTTTGGTTTTGTTTTTTTGGGGCTTCAAGAAGAGAGTAGAAATGTTTGTGCCATACAAACTCCTTCCAAAAAAATGTCTTCAGTCCAAGGAATTTGTTTATTGAGTAGAAGCTGAGCTCCCAAAACCTTGTGGGGCTTTGTTTCTATTACTGTACATGCTAGCATACTGCCTCTTCATCATATTGCCTACATTCTGTCTTGTTCCACCCTGTCTTCTGGGTTTTTTTCCAGCTTTTAAAACAGTCTTTCTAGAGTTTGCAGCTTTTAGTCAAGCTTTCTTCCTACTCAGCTGCCCATCTTTTCTTCATCAGGAACTTGGACAAAGATTATGAGATGCATATACATCCAACAGATTCGGTTTTTCTGGTTCCTCCAGACCCCAAGCTGGTCCTCCACATTTCATTTAACAATAGATGCAGATTTTTTTAATACTTTTTTCTCCTTATTGCTTTGAGTACATGTCACAGAAGCTAATGTTCCTAATTGATATTTCAAGTAGAACTCACTAAAACAAATTTAGCTGTGGACATCTCATATATATTATTATTCCAGATGGGTTGCAAACTTAAGTAGGCATCAGTGGTGAGCATGCCCTACTGTGGCTGTGAATTTACCAAGTTCATCTCTACAGTTACTAGATCAAGGTTTGAAGATTTTAGTATCATCATTTTGTTCTGTGCGTTATATCTTAGCCCTTCATGTTTATGTTTAGCATGTGTTAATACCAAGATCCACTAAACCACAGAATCTGCTCTTCCATATCCTGTATCACTTCTTGCTCCCATAGCTCTAAGACAACACCTGTACCTGTGGAAAAGGGCTTTAATTCTATGCTGCATACCCAGTGCAGGTTTGGAGTGATATCACACAAGATCATCCACCTTCTCTGTGCTGTCATGAGTCAGACTTTTGTCACTGAGCATAACATCAAGTAGCAGGTTTGATTTCTTAGGAGGCTTGCATTTTTCTCTTGACAAAAGTGGAATTGTTTGGTTTATATAGATAATCCATGTACTCTTCAAAGTGACACTATTGCCCTTGAACAACTTCAAAACATTTGAGTTTAGTATTAATTTGTAAAAGCAAATTATTTTAATAATAGAATGTATGAACAATAGTCTAATCTGTTCAGCAGTCTGGTATATTTTTTAATAGTTTTCTATATTAATATTGGAGCAAAGACAGTGATTTTTGGTGCTTTTACAGCTGTGAAAACATGCCTATTGCGAAAAGAGACCAAACTGTACCAAAGGGCACAGTGTGCCAGCAATATTTAATACTTCATTGTAGGTCCACTGTTTTAAACATCTGTCCCTCATTTAGTGTATTTTTAATACAGAATTTTTAGAGTGGGCTAAAATGTAACTGTTTATAGTAAAATGCTTTCTCTGCTACTGAGAAAAAAGCAACTCAGGATTCTAGGAGAAAAGGTATTTTTAGTGATTTATGGAATTTGGGTTATTGGCCTTCAACTTCCATATAAAATAGTAAGTAATTTTTATTGAAAGGAACACATTTTTAAGAACATGAATGTGGTTGATAAAGGAAGTTTCCATGAAGTAGATATGGAAGCTGAAAAGGGGAAATTACTCCGTAGCCCCTATATTCTGCTGCCCATTATGCATAAAAAGGACATAATTGTGTTATTCAGGTTGAGGCAGGTGAGTGCAGAAGTCTCCTGCAGTAAAAAGGAAGAATTAGGAAGTGAGTTGTGTGATAGTGAGGTTATGGCCACCTGCTGTGATTTTCAGTGAGAATCGTAGAATGTTCAGGTTTGAAGGGACCTTGGGAAGTCATCTAGTCCCATCTAAGACATATCTTCAAATGGTGTGAGATGAGAATATTGGAAAGATGTACCAGGGTCTAGTTATAAGTTAACAGTCCATCAGCATGAGAAAGGACTCAGCACTGGTGAGGCTACACCTCAAATCCTGTGTTCACTTTTGGCTCCCTCATGACAAGAAAGACACTGAGGTCCTGGAGCAAGTCCAGAGAAGGGCAATGAAGCTGGTGAATGGTTTGGAGCAGAAGTCTGTTGAGGAGCTGATGAGGGAGCTGGGATTGTTTAGCCTGGAGCAAAGAAGGCTCAGGAGAGACCTTACTAGTCTCTACAGTCGCCTTCATGGAGGTTGTAATGAGGTGAGGGTTGATCTGTTCTCTCAGAGAACTGTATTTGTTCCATTTGTACAGCTACGTGAGGTCAGTATGAACTATGGGAATTCAACATCTTTTATGTTTTGGGATTTTTTTTTTTAAGCACACCTATTCTTAGTTTTCAGTGCTGTGGTATGTGGTTTAGAATTGTCCCCTTTTTAGTGATGTCTCTGATTATAGAACATGAAAGTTAAAAAATAAAGACATTCAACAGTACACCTGATGCAGGTCATAATGGCACTAGAAAAGGAAGCCAGGATGTGTCTCTCTTTATTTTCCAGAAGTGTTTTGAAAAGAGTCCTGCAAGTGTTGGCAGGCTGCTTATCTTAGTGGAAAGCCTTGTGATTCATTTTTCTTTCAGATTTAGTGCTTCACACAAACAAGGGATTGTAAACTGATGATTTGTTTCAATAAATGCTACAGCCTTTAAGATAAATTTATAATTATTTGAAACTAAATAATTATTTTGTGAACAGTAATTATGAATTGTTCTACACAGAATATATAAAAGAAGAAAGTCCACAGGTGTGATGTATTTTAGAAGACTCACTGTCAGCCAGATTACCAATTTCTGGAAATGATTTAAAAAAAAAAAAAAAGAAGTATAGTTAAAATGATTTGGAAAGACTTGATATTAACTAAAATGTAGGGCATCTGTTTCTTTTGTAATATAACAGACATACATCTGCTGCTGTAGAGGAGCAAGCATACACAGATGATAACACTTAAAAATTTGTCAAAATACATCCAAGACAAGGGAGTTCCATTTTCTTTTGAATTTTTGATCATTTGTGTACACTCACTAGGATCTAATTTCAAAGAATACAGTTAAGAGAAAAGTGTAAATGTTTCTGTGAAAATGGCCAGCATGGGCAGTTTCGTATTATAGGAATCCTTCAGGAACAAATCCTGAAGTGGAGTTGAGTTGTCAAGATGTGGCCAAGACTGAAATCCCAGTTCATAGAGGCTTGAGCAGGTTTGGGGGACTGCTGAGGTAGGAACTGTGTCAGACAGTTCCTCTTGTTGGTGATCTGGTCCCCTCTGCCAGGCATCTATTCTTGTAAGAACATCAGGATTAGGTCCGTAGCTGTACAGACTTAGTAATTAAGAGACCCTGATTTTACTAGAGTTACATCCAGGGTTGAAGCTCCAAATGAAACCAACTGAAAGATTCAGAAGTACTGACTCAATTCAGGATGCCATTAGGATAACCAAAAACTTACCAGTGGTAATACTTACTTGCCCTTTGATAAGGATATCTAAAATGAATAAAACTTCTCTGAATTCTCTTTTCATGTAAAATTAAAAAAAAAAAAAAAAGATTTTCTTATCCCTTGCCACTGTATGCATGGTAACTGTGGTTCACATAACTTTTTAAAATATTTTAGGAACAAAATTTCCCTGAAATATCCCAGTACTAAGGGCTTCATTTGTAACAGGCTCAGCAATATGTTTCATAGCGTTTCCATTTAACTGTACTGTGAGATAACGTTTGCGAAGCAGCTACAATGTAATAAAAAGTGCTGATTTCATGGGAGATTGTAAATGACAAGCTCTGCGTCAAATTTAGTTGCTCTTTGGAAGTAAGAATTGAAGCAGAGAAAATTAAAAGCCCAGTATAATTAAACATCTTTCTGAACTGTTGCATTTTATATATTATGTTAGTTTTTAAAGGTGAGGGCCAAAATAAATGTTTGGAGTTCACTCTTGGTTCTGTGGCACGGCAGAGATTGACATGCATTTACGGTTCCATCATGGACACTGGAAAAACCCTGTTCACCGTTGGGAGGAACAGGCTTGGCACCAGGTCAAATGCACAGCATGGAAGCATTCACCTAATTAGTGTTTTAACAGCTGCTTAAGGTTTGTTTCAATGGGAAGAAAATTATTGAGCACAATTTTATGTAATTAGTAGAGCATAAAACACGTGGTGTGTCTAATTAAATATTTAAAACTATTGACATTACGTAGCTACTGTTGAAGTAAATGAAGTGGAAAATTGTTATGATTTTTTCGGTTGGTAAATTACTTCACAATATGCTCAAAGGCCCATTTGATAAGATGAACTCAATCCTAATGCAGAATGATGAGCACCGGGGCCTTTTCACACCCCACAGGTATGTGGAGGTCTCACCAATTTAACTGGAACAACTTGTTGGTATTCCAGGGCTTTCAAGTGCTGCCAGCATGTGCTCCACTCTTCAGAGCACACTGTGTTAAATGCAAGTATGTCCCGCTCCTTTGGTTCACAGCTCCTTTATCCAAAGGGTGACAAACTGTGCATTGTAGAGCTGAAGCCCTTACTTTCTGATCCCGAAACAATAAAGCCTTTGAGTAACAATCCAGCAGCCACTTAGAAAAGAAGAGGAGCTTGGAATTGCAAGCAAATTTGCTTATAAAACTTGTTACATTTCATAGGTTGTGTTGTTGAAGTATTTGGACTTCGTTTTGCAGTTCTCAAGATAGATATGGAACTCTAATTCTCATGCAACATCGGTTGTGTAATTCATTTAAATCCAGTTGCACTACAGGTGCTTCCCTCTGAGCTTATAACAACCCTTTCTCATTTTTGTTTTCAGGAGTGTTGAACAATGGTGACAGTAAAAGCAAACCTTTGAAATTAGTATTTTCCCCATTTGAATCAATGCAACTTTTGCATAACTGATAATGACACACCTTTTTTTTTTTTTTTTCCTATTTCAAATGCAATAGAGAAGAAATAGCACAAAAACAGGGAATGGGGTTTAATTCAAGCTGTGGCTGTCAAATCCAGTAAAGACAACAGAAAAAACACTGAATTTACACTGGGCTGAGGGTTCACATACCGTTTTTGAATTGAGTATTTATAGCTCTACAAGCAAAGTTTATCATTCTGTATATTACTTTCAGTAGCTGTCAATGTAACCATAAAATGAGCACATGCATAGTGGAGAAGTAAACATTCCCTAAAAGAAATTATATTTCAAGGAAAAAAGAATTAAAAAAGGGAGCGGTTGCCTTTTTTTGGTTCCGTGGCTTTGCATCTGATTGTTCATTTGTTTTTATGGCCTCCAGGAAACCATGAAATAAGTTTAAGCTGTGATTACAGGTTTGCATAAAACATGAGAGCAGTGCCTGCCCCAAAAGGCAGTGGATCACTCTTCTGGGGAGGTAGAGTTGAAAATGTCATTACTCAGTGTCTTTACTCCAATGGCTGGGAAAATACTGAAGCCCCACGCATGAGGTACTTATTAATTCCTCTTTATAACACAGCTGCAAGTCCATAGACGGAGGGCAAGTACAATTTTGAATCTTCTATGAGGAGGAGGAAGTTCTGCTAAAAGTGATACGGGATTTATACCAGGGAGGGGTAAATGGCAGTAGCTCTTCCCTTTGCAGGGCCACCATTAACCTATTGTGCAAGCGCTAAGGTAGGCTCCCCTTATGGACACTGCAGTGCCTTTGGTTATAGCTCCTGCTGCATAGATCCAAAGCCAAAAGTTTCTGGAATGCTCTGGCAGACTCTGGGCTCTCCTGGAAAATAGATGGTGATTAATCACTGCTGCTGAGCCTTCCCACTTACTTTCTCAATAAGCTTTTTACTCCTGGAGTTACCCTACTAAAGAGCTGGAAAGAGAGGAGGTTCTTCATGTATGGGGAGGGAATAGAAGGGGGCAAACACCTATGAGCCAGAACTTGCTTCCTAGAAAATTAAAATTTGTAGCTGTTATTTGTCAGTAACAGGAATTCTATTCAGGGACTTGCTGTCTTAAAACGTCTCTGGTATGGCATGGCAAACAATCTATGTTTTTCTGATGTACCTCGCAGCACAGTAGAAAGCTCTCTTTTACTTTGAGGAACGCTTTCAAACTTAATTGATTTTATCTGCTATTTAAATTTAGTGACATAATTTTTTAAAAGTACACTGAGGACTTTAGGAAGAGCAGGAGTGGACATACTTCACAAGACCACTGGAAAGAGGGATCTGCAGAAGTTTGTAGTGTGTCTTCAGTGTGGGACTTGTGGAGGGCTGTAGCAGCATATCAGGGCTGTATGTAAGGCTGTGGGGGCTTCAGCTGTGAGCTGAAAGAGTTAATTTTCAAGTTCACCATGAGCTGTGTTTACTGATTCTTTCTTACTCCTTTGTGATAATTGGCACCTCAGATTCTCTGCTAATTAATTGGGCTGCAAGGGGCAGGTGGCGCCATTCTATTTTGATAATCCCTGTCAACAATGTCTGTATAATCTCTTTGTTTAATTAAAATGAATTTGTAATAGGGGTGCATGAACTTGCAACAGTTTGTTTTTTTCCTTCTCTTCCTTTCTCTCTCTCTCCCCCTCTCTTTCTCCGCCTCCCTCTGTCCTGACTTTGCTTAGCTTCACTTCAGTGGGCATTCACTGCTGGGGGCTGTTCTGCAGTTGTGGAACCACTGCAGTCCATGTGGTATTGTCACTCTCTGGTCTCTTTGGAAATGTCTTACCTCATTAATACTCCCCAAGCCATAAGCCATTTATTTTGAAATGTCTTTTTTTTTTTCTTTAAAACAAAGAACAAATCTGTAAAGAGATTTCACAATTTCTTCCTACTTTCAGTTAGAAGCAGTTCAGAAGGTACATTGAGGACTAAAATAATTTTAGTTAAAAGCAAAATATTGAAACACATTACTGTAATGCTTTATCAATTCATTGCTTATATATCTCCACGGTCCTGACAAAAATTTCAAGCAAGCAAACAAAACTCAATGCCAAAAGCATTGTTTATCTGAACTTAAGTCAGTTCAGGCAGTAAGGGCAAGGGTCAATTTTTTAACACTCTCGCTGAGGACATAGTTCAGAATGGAGAGCTGAAAGTAAATTTCTGCTAAGACATACACAGTTCCAGTGTGTTTTGCTACAAATATTGAAAGTTCTTCATGCCAACTGCAAATACAGAAGTGGATTGCAAGCCCTGTCCTTGAGGAGGTTGCTTGGATTTGAAGGTTCCCTCCTTCTCTGAGGCCTCCCTGGTGTTTTGTCTAGCTTGTCTTCACATTCCAGAGCAGAGGACAGAAAGTTGCAGGAACTGGAACAAAACACAGAATTTGTTTTACAAACACTTTAAAGGAATAAGAAGGTGAAGGATAGATGGTGAAGGCTTTCTGTTCCATGGAGGACATTTCACATCATGTGCTCATCTTCTCCAGTGGCCTGATAGTTCACTTCTGCTGGCTGCAGTTCAAGGGGAAAACTATATACATTTTTTTTTTTTTAAACTCCTATGCCTGTACAGGAGGCATGCTGGAGCCTAGCAGAAATAAGAATTACAGTTTTGGCCAAGTTCAACCAACTGCTAACAAATCGCTAAAGGATTCTGTCAAACTCTTGCAGTAATATGAATTAGATTCCACTTCCCTGGGATCTTAAAAAAAAAAAAAAGAAGGTATCATGTAGTAGTGTAATTATATTATCATTATACTCTGCATTCAAGGTGAGGTCACTCAGGAATTCATAGTGGCACTCACTGCTCCTTTATGTATATTTGAAAAGGGTGGCACAAAAGATCACTTCTTCAGTGGCATCTGTCTCAGTATTTCCTCAGATCCCCAGGACTCTCCTGTTGCAGATATTTTTCCCTGTTACTATTTATATGTTTACTTGCATTGTGTGCTGAAATCACACATCCAGCTCACTTTCCTGCAGTATGTTTACTAGTGACATAGATAGGTGTGAGTATTCTTGTTGTATATCTACAGAACTTGGAAACTGTACAATACCAGCAATGTAGGGTGTGTTTTGTGCCACCTTTCCTACCGATTTTTTTTCCTAGTCTGTCTCCCTGAGGTCCTTCCTTCCTTCCCTCTTAGTGAAAAAGCAGCTGGTGGCTCGGTGTGAGTAGTTAAGGTTATACAACACTCCAGTCATCTCTTTGGGATCATCACACCTGGGAAGTCAGCTCACATACAGGAGATGAGATCCTGAAGTTACAATGAAGAATGTTTTAGAAAGTTCAACTTGAAAGAATTTTTTTTTAAATAGATGTCAATGAATTAGCATTTTCAAGTGGGAGTTTGAAGGATATGCCAGAGATTTCTCAGCATTCCCCTGGAGTGCTCTGAATGCATGCCCAGAGCTGCCAGCATTTGTAACCTCACCATTAGCCTCCCAATAATTGCTCTTTGTCTGATATCCCAAGTGTCCACACTCAAGTGATCATATGAAACTGTCTGTTTTCATGAAATAAAGCAAAATGACGTTTCTAATTCTCATCAAATGAGGGAGAAGTTTGAAAACTCAAATACTAGCATGGAAAAAAAACCCCAAACAAATCAAGAAATTCTTCTGTTCATATCATTTGTGTTTTTAAGAAATTATCTGAAGCTGTGAATGGGCTTTTACTATTAAAAGAGAATGAAAACATAAAATGAACAAATGATTGCTGGGTGTTTTTATCTCCTCTGAAAATCCCAACCTGCAAAGATGTAGGCACTTTTCCAAATGTATAAGCACTAGTGTATAACAAGGTAGACCTTGCTGCCACAGTCATAAGCTGTATGGTGCTGTTTGTCCCTTTTCCAGAAGGGTACTCTGCAATGTCTACATGGCAAGGGAGAGGAAATTTCAGTTGTTTCCTGGCATTTGATGAGGTTGATACTTGAAAGAACTTTTGCAACACATCAAAAAGCTATCCCCAAATTTTTCTGGAACTGAAAATGCATCCACACATTTGCCTGCATTACAGAAGTTGTAAGAATTTTCTGTTGTAAAAATGTATCTTTCAGGTACAAGACTGTGCAGATGTGTAAAGCATAAAAATATCTCAATGTACAATGGCAGGGGAAAAAAAAGCTGAAATCTTGAAAAGGTCAAGAGGTCCAAAGGAATCTTTTCTCTAAATCGTCATTGAGTGTAGCAACTAGGGATCAACTCAACAGCATCTAGCCTTGAAAGCATCTAGCTTCTACTACAAGTGTGACTACAGTGCATTTTCTTTTCCTGGTAATTAGGATGCTGTTGTGTAAAAGTGTGACTCAAAGTGGTGTCTGGGCCCCCCACTCTTCTGTCTTATTAGCACATTTCCTGCAATAGTGATAAGCCTTTAAGGTTTTGCTGAGCTCTGTTTGTTTGTGAATCTAAATGAAAACAATGGGGCAGTTGAATCAACTTCTGAGACATGAAGAGCTTTATTTGGGGAGTTAATTGAATTTCTGTCCACTTGACTTTAGGTGGCAGATTCCCAGGTGACTGAATGTACAAATATCTCCTCATTGTGACTATTAGGTATATGTGGTGTTAATTAATAGACTCACAATTCAACTAACAGTGCAGGGTTTCTGAGAAATGTGTGTAACATACACAAAATACAATGAGTGACATGCCTTTTCAGGTATTTCTATTGCTTTATTTTTGAGAGTCTTGGGTTTCATATGTTAGTTTGGGTCCTTTTGGTTCCAGACCTAGTTACTGCCAGATTGCCACAAAAAAGTATGAACATGTTTGCTCTCTGTAGACTAGAGGTAGAAACTCCTAAAATGCAGCATTTAATTTGTGAAAATCCAGCTTTGAATGTGAATTATCACATATGGTAATTTCTGCCCAAGTTTTAACATGGTAAGACCTGAATATCTCTCAAAGTAATCCTTCTCTTCTGCTAAATGTCAGCAATGGTAGCATAGCAATTCAGCTGCAAAGACTACTTTGCAGTGCTTTTTAAAAGCTAAACAGTTACCTCTAAGAAAACATGGAAATAGCATCTTGATTTGGTAACAGTTCTGAGAAATAGCACTTCTTCAATGTGCGTGAATTTTACAAGTTGAATATTTATTTGTTTATTTGAAAGCAGGACTAGTTACTTTGAGAACTTATTCTATGTATTAGTTTTATTGTAGGATTATCATCTAATGCAATATTTGGCCAGGATTTCAGGTCATAGACACTCTGGCAACTGAGAGTGACAACACTTGGCCAGTGCACAGCTTGTCTTCTGCACTTAGACACCACTGCAGGGCCTCTTACAGCCTTTCCCATGGTTCCCAATGGAGACTGTTGCTATTTCTGTTGCCTTTGAGATAGCTCTCTATTTGCCTCTAGCTTTGAGACAATATTTGCCTGCTATACACATGCATAAAATACCATCTCAGTCTATATATTTTAATAAGCAAAATACTGTCACTGTATTCATGGCCTTTTAGTTATCCAAGAAGGACTGTAGTAAATGCTCTCAAGCTGTATTTGGATGTCACTGAAAAAATATAAGGCAGCACTCATAGTGTTTTAAGAATGATAAAAGAATTACAATAATCCCATATAAATTTGCAATTAGGATATTCAAATAGCTACATTTCATTATGTCATTTTTCAAACTCGTGTTATAAACTTGTCCAAAATTAGAGGTGTGACATCTTCTCTGTAACAGCCTGTGTCCTAGCAGGGTTTGAGGGCTTTTCAACACAATATGAGTGATAACCACCTCATTCAGATCCTCCCTTACAAAGCTGTTTGTGAGTATGGTTTAATAGCTCTGGAGAACAAGAAAGGGACTAACAAGATGGGACTAACCTGTTCATGTTGTGTTACTTCAGCCACTGTGGCTTGTGGTTACTGCCCCATCTATCTAGGGAAAATCCCTTGCAGAGGTTTTAAAGATATAATAATTAGCCATAAGATGATATGTTAAAAGGACTAACAAAACCACCCACAGAAATTTGAAGCACTAAAGAGGCAAGCACTGGAGACAGAAAATGTAGACAGCACAGCTACTGTATTGATTTGTTTTTTCTGGAATTACAAACTCATTCTTCACTTAAAATTAGCGAGCAGCAGGGGCTGAGTCACCCAGTTCATGATCTGGGTCCCGCTTTTTCTTCTCCTAAAGACTGTGTGGGCTTGGGTAGGCCAGATGCACCAGTGAACTGAGGTCCCTTTCATGCCACCTTCTCTTCTGGGGGGCTCTCAAAGAGGTGTGCATCCATCCTCTCGCTAAAGACAGAATTTCCCCCCCATCGCGAAAGAGAAGGATCAGTTGCAAGAATAACATGCCTTTGGGGTGTTCCTGCATGAAGGCCTGTTGTGACCAAAAAAAGCATTAGTATTTCTGGTTCAGGTTGGTTGGTGGCTGAAGCAGCCTTCTGAAGCTGCACAGAAGCACCTCTCAACCAATCAATGGAGAAGAAAAAAAAGCTGACATTGAAAAAAGCTGTCTTTCAGCATGATCGATCTGTCAAACAATTGGATCACATGGAAAATAAGAAAGTTTTCATTACATGCCTTGATATTTGTGTGTGACCTTCTGGTGTATAGGTTAGTAAAGCTGATCAGACCATAGCAAATGCCTGTGGAGATTTTGATCATCAGCAATGAATATGTAAACTAAGCTCAAAATCAGAATGATCTGCTAACTTTAGTAAGCTTCTCATCTAATGTTAAGTATCAGAAAGCAAATTAGTAATAAAATAATTGGCATCATCTCTAGCTTATATTTGAGCCTTGCAGCACTGAAGTTTATTAGTTTGCATGACAGACATCATAGCTAATAACACCAAGCTCCCCTACAGTGATGAACTGCAGGTCCATCCATTGATAAAGTAGAATGCAGACAGATGTTTGCTGCTGGAACAGATGTGCTGGTTTTAATACATTACTGCTTATCTGCTGATGATTACTGCCTTTCTCCTGAAGAGAAGTGGCAAGACCACTGAGTACTCCTCATCTGCTTTGGTATATGTTCAGATATCTTGCCTTAAGGTGCTATTGAAGGCTGCTTAAACAAAGCCCAGCTGACTTGTCTGTGAAATAGATGGGGGTCTCCTGCAGTTCACTCTAGCTAGTATTTTGTAAGGAGCTATAGCATTTCAGAACAGAGAAACAGATGTGATAGCTTTCTGTGTGCCTTTAAAGGTAGCAAAAAGCACCTTGTAAAAAGTTCTCAGGCAGGATTGAGATCAAGAAGATAGGAAGGGACGTTGCTGTTACATTGTATGTACATAGAAAACCACCTTTGACTTAATAACCATACATCTTCCTAGTTCATAACTCTTTAAAATCATCTTAATCTACCCTTAGGGTTCCTGAAGTTGAAGTCAGTTAAAAATACACTGTATTTCCAAAGTGCTCACTCTTGCTAAGATCATTTACAAAGTACACAGATTTGTATAGCAGCCTCCTCTACTATTCATGCTGCAGCTTCATACAGAAGTAGAGAAGCAGTGTCTTTGCAACTAGGAAAATAGTGAAGTTAAAGAAACAAATGCTTTAAATATTTTCCCTAGATTTCAAATGGAGAGTGTTTCTTTAACACAGATCTGATTTTTGACCTGGGATAGGGGCATGTCTTTCAGGAGATGCCAGAAATATCTGCTTATGGGAGGCTGTGTGGTACTGTGGCCAGTGTTTGCAAGAAAAAAATGTAAGCACCTTAAAGATAAAATATTATGTGATGCTTTAAAAAGCCCAGGGTGTCTGTCTTGTAATGTTGCATGCTTAAATTCATGGAGACAAGAATATACTGCTAATTGGCGTGATGATTCAGTGGAACTGATCATCTTTACATATAGTTCGTTTCCTTCCATTCTACTATATGATTCTATATAATGATTTAAAAAATAATAAACACATGAACATTTTACAAACAAGGTTGGACTACTTCTTAAATAGTTCTTAAATACACTGTCTCAGCTGTAAAAGCAGCTCAGAATTGCTTCTGCAAAGGTTTCTTGCTTTAAGGTTAGGGGCATTATGTTCTTGTATTGTGTAGACTGCCTGCATGAGTTGCTGCAAAGTTCATTATACTGCTAAGGCTGTCAGTGGTATTTATGGATATTCATGTGCAGTGAACCCTTGAACCTGAGCTAGTCATCTGAGCGCTGCTTGTAGTTAGAGTTGTGTTTATGCTTAACATTGGTAGCAGTATTTAATTGCTCCCTAGGAAAAATAATTGCAATTTGAACTCCGTTGTATAGTAGACAAGGGATTGCAAAAATGCCAGGCCTGCAGGAAGGATTGTCCTTCTCATACAAGTATTAATTATTAGACTTCTGTTTTCAGACTCCTGTTTCCAGTTTGGAAATGAATGTGAAACAAGTATATTATTTGAACTGCGCCATGTCCTGCTCCCATTAAAATCAGTAATGGCAAAAATCGCGTTAAGGAATTAGTTCTATTTCAGAAATATTTTCCAGGCATTTTTCGTGTCAGCTGCAAGTGGGAGAAAGGGTGATGATGCCATTTTGCAACAGAGAGGAGTGGAGATCTTGCCTTATGTGAAGAATTTCTAATTCAAAGTATTGCAGCATTATCTCTGCTAAAGTTTCAGTTCTCATAATATAATATCAGATGAGAAAATCCCACATAACGCCTGGTATGTCAGCAGAACTGTTGTGGTTCTGAGCCTGGTGGTGGTATACATGTCTTCAGAGTTGCATTTTAGCACTCTCCTGCCAGCGTAAAGAGAGTTTTTTTTTCTGTAACTCTAGTGGGGATTCCTTTGGCTTGACACAATCCCGGGAATGTCTTTCAAACCATGTACATACACAGAACAGATGGCTTTCATGGGAAGCAGAAACTACCATTCAGCATGTAAGAATTATTTTTTTTTTTCCATTTCTTGGTAGCTTTCTAACTTGAAATAAACCTTCCATAGATACTGTGTAGTGGGAACAGTGTCTCGATTCTCTCTTTCTCCATCCCTCTCTTTTTTTTTCATTTTCCTGTCAAGTTCAAGGAAAAACAGTTTTCACAGATTCTAAGGATAGCATTGTTTTTTGGGTTTTTTTTGGTGTGTTGGTGGTTTTTTTTGGTTTGTTTGTTTGGGTTTTTTTTAGCTTTAAATTCAGTTACTACCAGTTTTAAACATTTGCAATGAAAGCTGAATTGCTGAAACTAAGCCTTAGTGAAGAATGTGACAGTACAGGGTAGCGTTCCCATCCTCTCAAGCACCAATGCCCTCTGACCAAGACTCAGGAACGTAAATATTGACAGATTTGTAGCTGTATATGGGAAAATCATCTTGAAAATTTAATGCATTTTGCTTGTAATTTGGTTAAATTAAATATTAACATTTTGTAGTACCATATAGCAACATTAGTGAGTGATGTGACAGAATATAGTATGAAGTGACCATATAAGATAATAAAAGGTAATTTTTAATTAAATTTTCATTGTCTTGCACTTAGCAGGTTGTCACCGTAAATGGATAGTTATAAACTGTCTGCTCCCTGCAAACATTGACCTGTTAAATGGCTCTACTTTCTTGTAATCATGAGTTTGCTTTTCAAGTCTTTTGGCTTTATAGGAAATTAGCCTTTCTTGATTACAGAACAGCAATAAATAGACCTACTTTTGCTTTTGTTATGAGTGGGTATGCTCCTCAGCACTCTTGTCAGTCTGGCAAAGAGTTTCTTCTAGATTTTGATAATATTTCTCTATCTTGATAAAAAAGATGAGACCAAGCAACAACATAACAGAAAAGAAGAAAACTTTGGTGTATCTTTTTTAGTAAAAGTATTTGACCTTGAATATGTCTCCCAGTTACCACAAAGACAAAGAACAGAGGTTTTACACTAATATTCAGCTGCCTGTACAATAATGAATTATATCCTAATATTAGAGAGAAAAAATAAGTGTAGTCTATTGTAATTCTTTAATTGAAAATGTATCATCATGGAATTGTTACTTGGATACCACTTGAATTCTTATGGAAAATGTGTTTCCTTTCATTAGTAGGTAGATTTATTTGACGGTATTACAGAATTGTAGGTTAATTTTCATCTACTGTCCTTGTGTCATATTGATACTGTCCAGCTACATGCTTAAATAAGCATGTGACTTCTAGTGTCTAGTTTTTATTTTCCATCTGAATATTTGCAAGTACTGAGATGAGCATATTATCTACAGCCAGAGAAGTAAAGTAGCACATTTTAAAGAAAGAATATTCATAGAATATATGAAAATAGATCAGCCAAAATTAATGAAAAACATGGCAAAACTGAATCATCTAGATTAAATATATCTAATGAGGTACTTAGTCTGTTAGACCCTAGTGAATATAATAGGAATTGAGAACATCAAACTGTAATGTCTATCTGAATCAATTCTCTTAAACATGGTGGGGAATTGTTCAGGAAAACGAGCTGCACTTCTGTGTTTGTTTTGGTCCTGTAAGATTTGAGAGTCTCCCATCAGCTTCTAGCTTTCACCTAAGTATGAGATTTACCACAGCTTGGTGATGGTTTAAGGTCCTTGAGAGACAGTGATGATACCAGATTCATATCAGCACATGAATTGACCAGGAAGATGTTGCTGAATCACCCCAGCCAAACAAAAATTATAGGCACTACACTTTAGCCTCTGTCTTGCTTGGATGTTTTGGCAGAGGTGGATAGATCTGCATTGGAGGCAGGAAAAAAAATTTACAGTGTTGGTTATACTTAGGCAGTCTAGTGGTCAAACTCTAATGAGCTCCCAAGAGCCTCCTCTAATATATTTAACTGAGTGGGCCATGTCAGCCCAGTGTGATTATATGGAATAAATGTGTCACCTTGTTTTGGTGTATGCACATATTTCTTTTCAGAGATTGGTCAAAATTTCTTTTGTGGTGCCAGAGCTGCCAAGGTCCAGGCAATTATTACATATTACTTGGGCAACCCTTTCAGTGATGACTGACTGAGGGGAGCTCAGCATCATAAGACTTGTGTGATAATTGTTGAGCTAGTTACTCCCAAATGCAGCGAGTTGGTTGCAGTGAGTGGCTGGGAGCTCATTGATTGGCGATCTTCATTCTAAGAGCATACAAGAATTGAAAAATCTGTTGCTGCAACTTCCAGTGAGGCTTATACCACTAATAATATCTAACCTGTTTCTTGAGAAGCATGTTTGTTCTGTGGATGAAGCTGAAGACTGCAGGCCAGGCCAGTGTACTGATGGTGCCCTAAAGCAGAGAAGTTGGTGGCAAGATTTGCAGACTTTCAGTGCATGGGGATTTGCAACCAAGTCTATCATAAAGAAGGTGTTGCAATTATGTAAAAAGTCTTCATCAGTGAAGTCTCAGACATCACAAGTTTCCTCAAGGGTAAATACACAGCTTGTGCTGTTAGTATTTGCTTCCTTCCACACTGAGATGTAGGAACAGTTTTCAGCTAAGAGACTGAACTGCAGTAGAAACTCAAACTGCAAACAGTCTATGCTCTTGGCTCTTGAGGGAGTAGGTTTTTGAAGGACAAATTATGCATAACCCTTAAAAACTGTATTTAATGCTTATTCAGAGTACTAGCAGGACGATCATAAAAAGGGACACATATTTATGGCTTAAATAAGATGAACTCTGCTTTGATCCTGCAAAATCCTAGCGTAATGCTTCGTTTTTCTGATGGCATGAGATATCCCACGTTCCCCCCTCAGTCTTTCTACTGTGACCCTCAGCAAGCGAGCACCAGTCATTGATGCTTTGGGTGTGGAACGTGCCCACTAGGGGCCTGGTTTGTGATTACCAGCTAATTTTACATAGGCCACCCTAGAAGCTGTTGGAGAGAAATAAATCACTGCAGAGCTGTCCTGGATTTAAGCCACTGAAAGGCCTATAAAAATATTTGTTACCCAGATACCTGAGCTGGCCAGCCTTTTCTACAGACCTTAAACTGTCTGACATGTTTTGCATTGCTCGTTTTGGGTGGTTTTAGGCAGGCAAGTTGAAAAAGTAGTTTTTGGCAGCTGGAACAGGAAAAGTGCATTTGCCATTTAAGTGCATGTAAACAGGGAAAAATCCTATTAAACTGCAGTCGATGAAACCATGTACTGTGAAATGAAAACTTTTGATAGAAATAGTTGAAGCTATATTATTTTCTGTGATGGAGCCTAAAAATTGTTCCCGTTTCCTCTTAGAGCAGTTGAAGGCATCCCAGCTTCTCTTGCTGTTCCTCCCAGTTCCTCCCATACAGCTGCTTATCACCAAGGCTTCTCTGTGGAGGTCCTTCTCCTTGAAAATGCCTTCAGAACATCCCCAGCATGGCTTGTAAGATCTGATAAAAGGCATAGCTATGAAATAATCAGGCCACTTTTTGTCTCACTTTTGTTTCATGCTGTCTGTTCCCCCTGGGGAGGCTTATCTCCCGTTCTTGGGAACAGCTGTGATGTCTGAGCAGCCAACCTGGTCGTGGAGCCTCTCCCTGAGAGCACAAATTGCTGTCTCTTGCAGTGAGTACTTCTAGGCTAAGGGAGAGAGGAACTTTCTACATTTAAACAGAATGATTTACAGGTAGAGGAGCTTGCTTAGCACATGATTTGTTTTACAAGCAAAAAATATTGGGGATTACACTTTTAATGTGGTTTTTCAGCTGTAGAGAGAAGCAGCAGAGCTGCTGCATCTCTGGATTTATTCCACCCCCTTGGTTGGGGCCAAGCTTTGGTTCCCCTGCACCCTCTGGGTGCTGCTGGGTGCTGAGGGTTGCTCTGTGAGGAGGGCTTTGGGTGACTTTTTTTTTTTTTTTTTTTTTGCACAGAGATGGTTTAAGCAGCCACTTACCCCAGCGAAGGAAATCCTATGTGAACTGGAAAGTGTTAGAAAGGATTTAATGAGATTATCATGAACTGTTACTTCACAAAAAAGTCTTAAACCTGCAAGCAGCTGCGCTTTGTAACTGGGGACAGGTGAAGGAATGTGAAGGTCTAAAGAAGCTGTCTACTTATTTAAAGAGGAAAAGCCAAGGGCATTTTTTTTAATGTCTTAATATGCATTTTAGCTAAAAAAACCCCCCACAAACAAGGAAACACTATGCTCCTTCAAAGGAAGGGATACTGTAGAAGTCTAGTATCTTCAAATTTAGATTTATTTTTTATATTATTGCAGAAGTAAGTGAAACTGAAATTACTATTTGAAAATTCAGTAGCCCAGTGGACTATGCAAGCTCGCACTTGCCTTCAAGCTCAACATACCAGCTAGAAGGGACTCCTTTGAGGTTTCACATGTCTTCTGTTGTAATACATAGAATTTAATAACAATGGAATTTGGTTGTTGGTGGTGGATTTTTTGTTGTGTTGGTGGGGTTTATTTTCTTTTCTGATCATGTGCTCATGATAAATCTGTAAATACAGCTAAGATTTATCTGGATATCAAGTACTGCTTATGCTCTTTACGACCTTGAAGCCACGAAATGCATTTACTTTCTGTGTGTTTGGTTACTTCTGTGGTCTTTGTGTACCTGTAATTATAAGAAAGTTATGAATAGTGTGTGTATATTATGGAATTAACCCCCCTGGAAACCTGGGTACCTAAAACCAGTGTGCCACCATGGTTCTTCAGGGTGATCTGCTGTGAAGTTCGAGCTGTTGAGCATTGTGATTGCAAACAGAGGAACAAGTTGGTTTCCTCAGGGAAAAAAAAAAATAAATTATTTCAACAGAAAATTGTTAACCAGTAAAGGGGTATGGGAGGAAAAAATATCCTCTGCAAGCATTAGAGTGGGATTTATTTTGGCAGATGCCTATCTTGAATTTGTAGGACACTTTCCAAATCCATCAGATATGCTTTCGGGCTGGGAGCAGGGTGAATAAATCTATGTCTTTGTCCATTTATTGCTTGGGAGAATAGCTTGGAGGCTGAAATCCAAACTGTGCTGAAAGGAACTTCTGAATATGAAATTATGTACTGATCAGATATTGTACCAAGAGAGACTGGTGTAATTTAATTGTGGAGAACACTTTATGGTATAAAAGTATTGTTTATTACTTTTAAGCATGCTTAACACTCATTAGTATAATTTTTCTCAGTTACAAAAGGCAAAGGTCATTATAGAGTGGCTTATTAATGTAGATTTAAACCTTGCTGTCTCACACTTTCAAATGTGCGTGTTAACTGGTGTTGCAGCCACCTTGAAAGACCTCACTTAGCAGAGAGGTCTGATGATGCACCAAGCAGGAGTCCATATGTGCAGAAATGCACGGGTGGCTTAAGCACCCTGACAGCGTGCTGAGAATAGGACTGAACATGTCTGTCCTCGACCTTTCAACCCCTAATTCTGGCCAGGCCAGAGGTCTAAATTTAGGTTCCCAGGTGGTGAAAGGGGCTGAAGAACAGCTGCCAGCTCTGCCTGTGGCAGGCAAGCGGGTGGACTGCTGGGTCAGGGGGATTCAGCTCCCCAGATGGAGGGATCTCATCTATGGATGAGAGAGGAAAGCCCTGAAAAAGTAGTGTGAATGATTAAAAGAATTTTTTGAGAGTAGTTACAGCTGTCTTCAGGTACTTCTTTCTGTACCCAATCATGACAACAAACCATCCATCTCTATTGGTCTTCCTCATCCATCCTCTTGCAGCCTCATTCTTTGGTGTATTGAGAGGGAACGGAGAAATGGAGATTTGGGAGGCTCCTGCCACCAGGAAGGCAGTAACAAGCTACTTCTGGAATTGGTTTTGGGTATGTTAAGCTCTGGAGGGAAGAGGGACTTCAGGGAAATAAAAAGTAATTATCTAAATTAGCTTAGATCAGAAAGAATTGAGCAAAACTGCAAGAGATTTGCTAAATTGATACAAGTGTGCAGGTTAAAGTATTTTTGGCAATTGCACACTGTCAAATACAAAATCCTGGTATATTTCCAGAATGTTGAAATAACTCTGAGTACAAAAAGTATCCTCATGAACAAGTCAAAGAAATCTGCTTTGCACAGTGAGAAAAGAGAATAAAACATTTGACTCCAAACAACAGATAGAGCTGATTTCTGAGAGTGTCTATGTCACTCAGTGTCACATCCTACCAGGAGCACCACATTTGCATCAGACCACCTCAGCTGATAAAAAGGTGCAGCAGGGATAGGGGGTTGACTAAAACATGAGATAAACTATGTCCAAGAGGAGCAAGAAATTTCAAATTTGGGGACTGGTTAGAGAGGACTTCTATAAGAGGAGACAGAAAGAGGAAAATAAAATAATACATATAAAAAGAAGAAGCAAATTGAATTCTTCCATTTAACCTTTTACATAATAAAAGACAGGAGACATCCCAATGAAATTAAAAAGCAATGCATTTAAAAATTAATAAAAAGCAAGTACCTTTTATTGGAGACAGGAATATGGACAAACTGAGCTGTTGCTCTGATCCGATATGTCAGCACAGAAAACGCTATGTTATGTGACCTTTTGGGGAAGCCTTTAGCCTCTGTAGCTAGGTACGGTTTCATTTTGCCACAGTCTGAGATATCTGGACAGAATACACAGATACAGTTGCTGTGGTAGTGCTAGTTGTGGTAGATATATTGCTGTGAGATGATGGTGGCTCACAGTTTATGGGGACAGCTTCTAGTTGGAGTACCATGTGCAGGTTGTCATTGCAAGATCAGGGAGAATATGACAAAACACTATAAATACTCGCTTCTGGTTTATTAAGTCAAACACATATCCAAACTCTTTTTAACTTTCCATTTATGATGTTGGTTCCTTACCGAAATACAGTCAACCTATCATCAGCAAGGAGCATTAGTAAAGTTAAAGGTACAGTCTTCCCTCACACGTTTAGATTTTGATCCAGCTTGTTGGAGAAATGCACTTTTATTCATATCATAGAATAACCCATGTTGTAGGTAATGCAATTGAAGCCAATAGATGAACTTTTAATGAGGTGAGCTCCTATATGTGAATGTTAGTGTGTGCTTATAATGCTAAAAGATATTAATTCCTTTTCATCAAAATATTTCAAGTTTTAAAGGCTACTTTTTAAAGAAAAAAAAAAGATGTGGGCCCAATCATATTAGACTGGGTAGAATCTCTTACTAGGATGATTATTTGTTTGAAACTTTGTGATCCAAATGCTCTGTTTCCAAAAGTCTTCTAATGAACACTTCAGTTCAAGCTGAACACAGATTTATAGACTAGGCATGTGGCCTTAAACCTCAGCCCTTAGTCAGCATACCATATTCTGATTCCCACATGCAATGAGGTGGATGGTTTACTGCTTGTATTTTAAAAAGAATATGTTGCAACACATGATGCACAGCCACAGTAGGTCCTCATTAGGAAATGCACCTCCTGAAGGCAGTGAGTGTCTGTGCTACTGCTGGGAATGGCTTAAATTAAAATTCAGTGAAATTGGTAGTGGATTTCTCTGTGCTATCATCTTGGATATTGCCCATTTTACTGGAAACTACTAGATTTTCTTGTGCCTGAATACTACTTCCTTCTCAATATACTTTTCCTGTGGCTTAATCCAAAGGTCTTTTCACCTCTTTTGGCAGTGTACTGCTCCTTTGCTCAAGGATCAGTCACTTTTCATATATAACTGAGAAATGAATGGCTTTAGAAGGAACAAAACACAACCCACCAGTTCTGGAAAAGTAGCAAAACTTCACTACAATGAGATGCATCATACTATGAACAGATCTCCTAAACTGCAGCAACAAATGAGTATTTGAATTTTGTTCTTTTTCATCATATGAAAAAATGCCTTAGCTTACTGTTTCTGCTGGAGTGGCTAGCTGTGAAAGAAGGTTTACATGGCCTGAGTAAGTTTTGGAGTTAACCAGCATAATCTACCGAATCACTTTATTTTAAAAGACACTTCATGTAGTCTACAGATAGGGAGAATAAAAGGTGCTTGAGAGCTAGGTATGATGGCTTATTTGGGCAGTTTATTGGTTTTATTTGTTATGAAAGTCCGCAGTATATAACCAGACTATAGCTTGACAAAACACTATAGGCTTTTGGCTACAAAGCGTTTGTACATAGTCAGTTTTGTCTGTAAGGGGGATACTGTATGAGAATTTAGACTTTACAAATTCAGCAAGGTCCTGCTGGTAAGTACATTTCAGAGCAGCACATGCATCACCTGCTATATGCTCTTATTTTCTCCTGGGTCTCATAATTTAAAATAAACATGTAGACTGAAGCAGGAGGTTTATAAAAGCAGTTGTAGTTCATGTGAAATCAGGAAAGATTAGATGTGTCAGTCATTGCAATATATGAAATGTTTTAGTCATTAGTGATCTTTTGTAATATATCCTTTACAAAAACATGTGTTATTTTTGGTATTGAGCATAAGTATTTGTGTGTGGTGAACAATAATAGGTTCACGAGTTCTTAAGGATGTGATTTGCTTTAAGTTTTGCTTTGAAAATACTCCGTTCTTAGGAATGGTTTTTAGAACTTTATTTTTGTAAATACAGGGCAGGTAGAGAAACAGAAGGGCTTTGGTTGTTCAGCTTTTATTTAACAGACCTGGTAAGCCTTTTGTTCACTTCCCCTCCTCCCTACAGTCTGCACACAGTTTGCCCCAATTTGTTAAAGACGAATTGTTGCCCGTGGTAACTGCAGAGAATTTGTTGAAAAGAACACTTTTAGAAGACAATGGGCCCCAAATATACTGTGGCACAGCTTTAAACTTTATTAAGTCTGTCTTGGACTACCCTCTCCTGTCCCGAGTTAAGGGAAGAAAAGTTTGTCAGCCTCCACGCTGTGAGCGTGATTGATGCCCAGAACATCTGAGGGACTTTTGTGTCCGCATGCTCTCCATGAGTGCATAATGTGTGAATACTCAAATAAGGTCAGCCCTTATCAGATGTAATCTAGGCCTGAAAGCAGATCAGCGGTGACAGTCATGCCCCATAAGTGAGAACACAAATCATCCTTGTGTGCTTTGGAAAAGTTAGGGTTTTTTTCTCCCTTCTTGCTGCTGTTTTACCCTTTCCAAATGGGGTGTGTGTCACAGGGGAGGGGGAACTTTGGCAGATCTCTGGGGAAAAAAAAAAATAGAGACAAAACCCAGAGGAATACGTGTCTGGAATACTAGATGGTCCCCTCAGCTGGATCACAGGGGGAAGGGGACTGTGTGCAAGGCAGTGGCTACTCCTGTGCAGGGCCTGGGGTGCATGGCTCTTCTCGAGCTGCCAGGGGAGCATCCCCACAGCTGGAGTGGGGCAAGAGGGAAGAAACTTGGGCAAAAGAGGTTCAATTCACCTCTGCAATGCCTTTTAAGAATCTTTTCAGAGATTTCCAAGCACATCACAGCTTTTGTTGTCTGCCTGTCCTTGGATTTGAATGCCTCAATTTTTCAAGTGCAGCGAAAGCATCTTTTTAGAGTTTGTTCTTCAGGGACGGGGACTTTGTGTGTGTTTCACCACAAAGTGAATAAAAATATTAGAGAATAATGCCTTCAAGAAATCATTTCTGCCAGTGTTCCTGGAGAAAGCAGGTTTCATCTGAAGGAAAAGCCTTCCATTTGTGGCTATTACTTACTGTAGTTTAAGTACTGGATTGTTTTTAATCAAGAAGAGACCAGCAATGAAATGTTGTTAATTTAGACTTTTTTGATTTGTGCTTCTGCTTAGAAAAGGATTTTAATAGGCAAAGAGCTTTTACAGAACACAAAATACATATGAAAATAGCATAATTAGCAGGAAGAAATAAAAGATACGGTTACATCATTGGCAACATTAACAACTATGGAAACAGTGATGTCATCCTCTAAGATATGCAAGGGTTTTTTTCCACACTTAGGATGACTTGAAAATTTTCTTTTCATTTTTAGAAATATAATGTCCCTATCAGGGCAATAATTTGCAATACTTTTGCTTGCTTACACACTCTGTATAAGTAAGTGTATAATATTGATGTGTTCCCCAGGACTGAGAGAAAGATCCATGAACACTGACAGCCTGCCCACAAACCCTGTAATTATAGCACATTGTTGTATACTTCATTTATTTATTTTGCTTTGTGCTCTAATAACAGGAGTATCCTGCTCCTCATTGAAAATGCACAATAAAAAAGATTTCTTAGTTGCAGTTCATACCTTGAACTTGGAAGACATCAGAGAAACAGGAGCAGGACAAGCTCTCCTTTCCCTTTGCTTCCCATCACTGTGCTGTCCCCTCTGCTCTGCTGAATGGGGAGTATTATTCATGTTAAGGTCTGAAATACTGGGATACAAGACAGGAGAGGAAACCTCTTGTGTCATCAAATTCATGACAAAGGTGTCTTAAGCAACCATATTACATATTCCCCCCCCCGCCCTTGTTTTAATTCCAAAAAGTGATCAAGATATGTGTTAAAGTAATTTATGCTTTCTTTTTGGCCAGTGTTGCAAAGAGAAATAGCACTTGATATCCATATATCCTGTATGGATTTGCAAAAAAACACTTAATCTACAGAGATCCATCATTGACTCTCAGTCTAAGAGTCCTCCTGCCATCCACACCCTAACAAATACCATCTGTTGGGCACCTCTGGTTAGTACTGAAAAGAAACTGATGAAAGCTGGTAATTTTAAGAGGTGCTTTACCTCAGCTCACTTTTCTGTGCCAGCATGCAGATCTCTGGTCTCCTTCAGGGAGCCTGACTAGCTAACCATAGCCATACCAGCACACATTGTTTTAAGTTGCCCAGTCAGGGTGCAGCTTTGCAATTGTATTTGAGATTCTTCCCACTGTGAGTTTGTGGTTAGATACAGACATGAATTAAAACTGATTTTAAACACTTGTTTGCTTTAGTCTGCACAAGAAACTCCTTTTCTTGATGTGTTGGTTCTGCTGGCATCCTAAAAGCATCTCAGTTAGATTCCCCATACTTTTAATGGCAGTCTTTCAAGTTCAGACATTTGCAGCTCTGAATTCATCTAGTCCTTTAAGGTGACACAGCTGAAACTTTTGGTGTCCATCCCAAGTGTCCAAAATAGTGATAAGCTTCCATCTTACAGTCAAAAAGGTCATAGGAGTGCCATTCTGTGTTTGATATAGGAAGAATGGTCTGCTCTGTAGTGTGCAATGAAAGATACGTGATACGTGGCAGTTGGGATTTTTAGTTTTAGTAATAGAAACATATAAAATTGTGTCAGTAGATGACAAAGCATTACTCTAAGAGATTGGTTATGGGAGTTTGGGAAGGAAGTGTCAAGCATGCTTTTTGAAGACCACATGTAGGTTAAATATAAATTTTAGAACTAAGATAATTCTTCCCATGAAAACTGATTTGTGTGGAGCAAATCTGAATTTAGGACTCATTCGAAAATAAATAGTTTAGACACTACTCTGTTACTTTCTTGCTATATATTCCAATGAAAACACATGAGAAAGATGGAAAAAATTATATTCACATGATGATGGTTATATTCACATAAATGCTGCATTACATTCATGTGTATAGAAACGGATGTTGGTGTTGCAGTTGTATTGTAAATTGGTGTAGTAATCAAACAGGTAATAGGCTTTTAAACAAATGAAGAAAGAAAAATAAATTCCTTTCATCATTAGGAAAACAAGAGCAATGCTCACCACATTTGTGATAGCTGGTCAAGGTCTGGATTATGAACACTTTGGCCAGATTACTCTGAGTCACATTAAAAGTGAATTTTATTCTGTATTACATATTGTTGTATGACAGCTGCTAGGCAGATGCTTCAAAGATTTCTATTTTGTTAAACATCATCAAAGATGTGGATCTTCCCCAGAAAGTTTCATGGGGATCACTTGTTTGAAGCCAAATACCATTTGAAGCGTGGTAGTGGCATTTACCTAATAAGATGCCAGGCTTCCATTAGCTATAGCAGTCCAGTATCAGTGCCAAACTGAACAAACATTGTCATAAGTGAGCTAAGGAATCACAAACCCTACTTTTCCCATTGTTACAGATAAAAGACAAGTGCTGTCATTAATTATGACTGGATATTGATATGGAGTTTAATTGCAAATACCTAGTTTCCCCCCCTCAGGGTTTTTTGTTGTTTGTTTGTTTGAAGTTTTTTGTTGTTTTTTTGTTTGTTTGTTTTTTTCTCAGTGGTTGTTGGGAGCCTCTTTTTATTGTGGTACATCAGTTTGTAATTTTCATATTACATTACTGTATTCAATGTTTTAAGGATCTCACCTGTGTTTTGTTGAAGAACGTAGACCACATACTTGTGCTGCTTGATGCTGTAACAGTTGTTTAGAACACTTGTTCCCATCCTAAGGGGCAGATGTGTAGATGGTTCGAAAGCCATGTGGATGTGGCACTATGGAATGTGTTTTAGTGGTAAACATGGTGGTAGTAGGTTAACTGTTTGACTTAATCATCTTAGAGGTCTCTTCAACTTTAAATGATCCTGTGATTCAGTGGATGATTTTGTGGGATTGCATTTATTGATGGATTGATGGATAACGTAGAAGTCTATAAACCCTAGCCACAGATGTGGTGGCTTTGTTTAATGTGCCCATCGGAGAAGTGACACAACTGCATTGCATCAGGGGTGAGGTTAAACCCGCATGTTCACTGATTCACTAACAGGCTAATAGGGCAATCCTGCAATGTACAATTATTGAAGCGGCTCATTTAGTACTCGAAGAATGACACAAGCTTAGAAACTGTTTGTAACAGTTGTCCGGTGACAAGAGGCGGGGAGGGTGCTCTGTGTGAACCCACGCCGGGCAGGAGCGGACCTGTCGGTTCCTCCCGGTTCCTGGCTGCCGTTCAGCTGCTGCTGGCGAGCGCTTTCTGCCCGGGGAAGGGTCGCGGTTCCCGAGCGCGGGTCTCTTTAGGGTAGAGGTCATGTTTGATGTGCGAAAGCCGGGACGGCTTCGGCTTCTTTGCGGGGCAGGGGGGTGTGCCGGGGCAGCCCAGGGGTACCCTCGCCCGGTATCCCCGCGCCGCCATCCCGGCTGCCCCTTTGTGTCCGGCCCGGGGGCGGCGGCCCTGCGGATGGCCGTGTCCCGGCTTNAGGAGGGAGGGACGGACGGACGGAGGGAGTAGGGTGGCGGGAAGGTGCCCGCAGACGGGGCGACGGGGGAAGGATTTTAGCTCCCGCCAGCGGCTGTGGTCCTGCCGGGCTGCTGGTGCGGCGGAGCGGGGGATGCTCCCGAGGCGCTCGGCGTGCGGGGACAGCCGGCGCGATGGGACGGCGTGAGCTGCCGCTCCCGCTGTTCTTCGCTGTCTGATAGCGCGACTTGGGGCGACTTGCACCGCTCGAAAGACAAAGTTTTAAAGCGACTGTGTTGTAGCAAATCTGCCTTTAGAAATCTTGAGCGTTTCAGGCTTTTCTGGTAAATTTGTGTGGTCACTCCTTTTAACAGCGAGGGGGTTTTATTAGTAGCTATAGACTTAAGGAACGTTGTGCTGGTTTCGTGGGAAGACTGAACGTGTTCATGCTTCAGTCTTAGCAGGAAAGCATCATGATAATTATAAGTGAAAATGCCGTATTTGCCCATCAAGAAGCAAAAATTTGACATAGCTAATAAGAAAAGGGGGCACTAATTAGCAGTAAACAGATTGCAGTAAGGCAGAATTGTGATTGACAGCAGAATCATAGTAGGTTTATTCATTACAGAGACTGAAAATAAGGAGTGTGTATTAGGGGATTTGAAACATACAAAAATTGCATTTGAGAACAAGTTCTGGGTGCAGTAAATGAGCTGATGTGTTTTGGGGAGTTTTTTTGGGAGTTTATGAATGTGCTTACAGTAACATATTCATGTTGTGATGCTCTTTGGAAGAACTATGAAATTAGTGTCACTGCAGAGTCGTTTTTCTGTTAGGGTTAGTGTCTTTTGAAAAGCAGTATATAATTTAATGAAACACTCTTGGATATTTTGGCTTGGATGTTTTCATTATGAAGCAGCTAGCAAGCTGACTATGACATCTGAAAAGAGAAAAAAAATATGCACAGCAAGGAAGTTTCTTCTTTCTCAATTCTGTTAACTGAACAGGTAAATTTTCTGTGACTTCACCTACAGCCCTTCAGTGTCAACCATAAGGTTCCCTTATCCATGAGATGATTTTACTCTGGCTTCCTTAGTAAGACGTGCTAAAGCTAAGGAGAAGAAGAAACAGCAGTGCCACTCGTGTAGTCTGTTTGCCCTGAAAGTTTTCATGCGGTGGGAGGTGAATGCAGCGTCCATGGGAGCAGCTGGGCTTGGGGAGAGCATGGTAGATGCAGAGCGGGATTCTGGGCAGCAGTTGAACTGCAGGAATCCTAACAAATGAAATGGTATATGCAGCTCAGATTCAAGCTTGCAGTCCTTGGTCAATCATTTTCTCCTCGAATCACAGGAATACTGTACTGATGGTTTTTATCTAATGTTTGACTTCGTTCTCAGACATGACTGCAGAAGTTACACATGAGGCATAGGAGTAAGCGTGCTGCACAGTTTGGCATGAGATGAGCTGGTCTTAAAGACTAAAGATGATACTGAAAAAACAGTTTAAAACCATTCACTGTGCTATTCTTCCTAAGTGATACTTTTGTGACATGCAGGCTCTCGACAAATTGCAGTTACACCTGACTGACGAGTTCTGGATATCTTTGCAGGGACCCTCAGTATTCTGCCAGCACCCTCTACTGCCGAAGTGGGGAGTGCAGCCGGGACTGCATCAACTACCCTGAAACCAGGAGTCATAAATTTATGTTCCTGAGTCTTACTAGTTTCTCTGTTCCCTTTTAAAATTTTGATGGGTAAATGCTTTGATACTTTTTGGGTAATCCCTTGAAAAACAAGGAGGTTCTTAGATTATCCCGAGAGTTATCTGTAGCAAAATAATGTGTTCCCAAAGACATTGAAAATCTTGTTGCCATGATCTTCAAGGAAATCGTGTATTCTGATTTAGGAACATCTGGAAGGGGATTAGGCAGGTCTGTAGAAGAAATACAGTAAGCTGCTGAAAGATGTGCACAGAAAACTGAGGTTGTCCAGAAAAGACCAACATTTTTCCCTCTGCACAATTTCAGGCACAAAGATGAGCATGCACAAATTACACCAAAAGACAAAATCCTCAGATACTGTGTCTTATCAACAGTGTAATTACAAGTGTCAGTAGGAGATTCCCAGTAGAGTAATTTGAAACCTAGCTGCTTATGAGTTCACAGCTTGCATTTGAAATACATTCCCAACTTCCTGGCAATTTGGAGTCAAATCTTTTCTTGATTTTTGACCACTTGTACAATTTTTTTTTAGGAAATGTAACTAGTGGCTTGTTCAGCACAGATTTTTTTCCCCTCTCATGGACTGTGAATTTCTTGGTTGCCAGCACTACTCAGAGAGTTAGAGGCTTGTGCTGGGGAATCTTTGCCAGGGAATGCCCATGCAGGTTCCCACAGGTGCCTTCAGCAGCTCCATGTCCTTCTCTGAAATACTGAATATAAGACAGAAACCACCCCAAATATTTTGGCAAATAAAGAAAGGCAAAGTGATAGAACTTGAAGCTGACTACTTTAGGTTAATTTTAGGAGTTAAATCCATAGAAAAAAACTTGTAAAGCTATGGACTGTATAATTGCATTTTTTATGTAATATTTCTGTTTAAGTTGCATCACTGTAATATTTTGCTTTCTTGTAACCTTTGGGTTATGTGTCAGTTTCAAGGTCAGAAATTGTAACAAAAAGGGAGCTTAAAATCCAGTTAAGAGGTCTTTTAAGTAATTCAGTCCATGCCTCAGGCTGAAAGCAAGATTTCTAAAGCTGTATTAATTCTAGCTTAAATTTGCTTAGTAGATGCATCTATTCTTTCCCTTCAAAACTTCTGTTTCCTTGCAGGATGTTCACAGTGAGGATATGAATTACTAGCCTTTGCCTGTACCTATGCCTGGGGAGTTCCTGATGGTTCCACATGGTTACTAGTATCTAATATAGTTATATCATTAATGTAATGGATGATTTGCACTAGTTATCAAGAGTTTAGTTGATCCCTCTGACATGCACATGTTTTTTGACTTCCCTTCAGACTATAGGTTTCCAGGCAATTGGTTCCAGTGTCTCTCTATTCTCTCCTCTAGAAGTATTAGTCCTAAATGTACTCTGATCATCTTTGTGCCAGTTCAAGCCCAGGGTTTTTTTTCCTCATCTAGAGTGTCTCCAATTACTTTTACTGAACCTTGCTTTGCATTTTTCAGTCTCTCTGTACGTTCCTCAAAATGCAGAATGCATACCTGAATATTTTTTTGTATTTGTGTAATTTATTTGGTGCATGCATTATGTTATACTGGCTGGGTATTGTATTATACTGTCTGAATAGCACCCTAGTCTCTTCCAAACATTTCTTCAACTTCTTAAGAACATTCTTGAGTGCTAGACAATTCACATGCAGTCTTATTTGTTGTATGTCCACAAGGGCTATATTTTGTCCTAGAGGTAATTGGAATATTTTTGACATGGTTTGCAGTGTTGGGTGTTGCTCGTGTCTGTCTGTTGGAGTATTTTTGACTGCATTTAATCTTCTCTAAACTTAAGATCAAAGCGTAAGGAAGAAAGGCAGAGCAATTCAGTCACACTGAACTGCAGGTCTTATGTTCAGTCTTTTGGACCAAGCACTATTTTCTACTTCTATCTTGCATTGCAGACTTGGAGAGGGTAATTTTCCAGGCTGGGATTCACGCTTAAGGAGGTTCTTTCTGAAGGAAATGTCCAAAAATAAAGTCAGAAAAGGCAATGTTTGTTTGAAGACTGAAGCGTAAAAAATGTAGGCCAAAAGCTAATTTAACTGGACTGTTAGAAAAAATGTTTATATGAGTTGTGATGCAACCTGGAGGGTTATACTGTAAAGGAAACAGGTGACAAAAGCTCTTCTTACCAAAACCACTTCTTTGTTTTGAAAACTGTCTTTTATCCCGTAATCTGAGCAAAGTTAAGCTAAAAAAAAGAAAAAAAAAAGTTGCGTAAGAGACTGAGCTTTGGAGCAAAATTATAGTTTTGGCCTAAATCCTTTGCATCTGGCTATGCATAATTGTATCAGTCCTATATGTGGAATGAAGTGTAAGCCATAACTTACTGTAAAAAAAGGAGCTTTACCAAAAAGCTGAGATTGTCCTGCCCATCCTACCTATGTGGGATAGAGGCAGAATATTTATTCAGAAGATTTTCCATCTTCCTATACTACTAGTGGCATCATCCCAAGTAGAGCTAAAAATGAGCATCTTTTGAATAGGCACTGACTGTGTCGCAGCCTTGTCCTAAACTGATATGTGGAAATCACAGAGGAGTCTTTCCGAATGAAAGAGTGTAGCATTTGTTAAAAATATGGGAGAGAAAGTATGAGAAAACTGGGCAGGAGCCAGTTGTATCTTTGAGGAGTATAATGCTTATGGCTATGTGCTCTCTGTTGGTGTACCCCAGCCTCATGCTGTGGAGTGACATACCAGCCTTTACAATTAATGGATCCAAAGCCACAGGGACTTTGAGTAGAGGTAATGGTTAATTATCATTGCAATATGGTGAATATATAAACCTGATGTAACAGAATTCTGTGGTATAATTATTTGTCGTACAGTTCACTGCTCAAGCGATTTAGCAGGCAACACTCTACTTTGGTTTATTCTGAAAAAAATTCATGCTCACCTGCTGGTCTAGTTGTTGTCTGGAGAAGTGCCAAGCCTTCCCCTCCACCTCTGATATTTGCTGCTCCCTGATGCAATTTGAACTCAGAGGCTTACAGCTGAAAATTGTGGGAATTAGGAGATAGGACCTGACAGTGTTTGATTTGCTGAAAGTTGAAGGATGATCCAGGAAGCCTGAGGATAGGTAACCTTTGGGATGTGTTACTTTAGAGGTAGCTATGTGGTGTAGTTGTACAGTGTGCATTTAAAGTAATAATTTTTCAACTGTAAACTGATTCTAGTTACCATACGGCACAATCCACTAGAAGTTTGAACCCAGCTGTTAAATGCATAACCATGTCTGTGTTCAAGAGTCTTAGGCTGCAGCTGTTACGTGGCATCTCCAGCTATTAATCTCTCACTATTAATCAGCAATAAAAGTAGCTTGTGGTGAGCATCACAGATGCTTGAAATCTGATCTCTTCAGCATCATACCTGGAGGGAAGATAGCAATACTAGGGTCTTTCCTTCTTTTATTCTCTCCTTCCTTGTTTTTCTAGGAGATATGGTTCAACTCAGGACATATGAAGCGTACTTTGCACTACTTGTTCTGAACTGGAGTTTATTACCCATCCTCTCCTGTCTGGCCTTGGCTACTGGTTTTAAAGGCCTGACTTCTTTTGCGGTTTGGCAAACACTTCACTTGCGTGATTTTTGAATGCCTGTTGTTCTGGATTCATAACTAGAAAGAAGAACATTTAAGTGGACTGAAGCTAGATGTGCCATGCGTTATCCCGAGTAACTATGAAGCATTTACTGAGCAGGTTACTTCAGAGACCTGTGTGAATTTAAACTTGAATGGTCCTTTTGAGCCTGACAAGACTACTCTCTTCCTTGAGTACTTTGCAGAAATGGAGGCTTAACTCCCTTAAAAAATGAACAAGCTTAGTGTGCCAGTTTAGTTATCCAGACCAAGAAGAGTCTTGTATTTTTACTAACTTCTGTTTCCAGCTCTACTACTTTTTAGCATTTGACACTTCAAACAGACTGTAGGGGATATATTTTCTAAGGCTACTGATTTTTATGGTGTCTCTCTGTGATTTACACTGATATTGCAATAGTACTGATCTTTTATCAGCACTTTTTTGGACTGTTGCTTCAGATACAGTGTATTCTTGTAAATAGAAGTCAAAATGTGCACACTAAGCAAGTGTATTGTTCTTCCTCTGATGAAATGTGGTTTTGCATTAGCTTGGCAGCGCAAAAGGTACTTGAGCCTTGGCATATAAACATTCCATGAAAAGGAAATGGGATATTTGTCGCTCCTTTTTTGAAAGAGAGTTTGGGAAATGTCACTTGCTGAGCTTCTTCAAATAAACCCCTGATCTCCTTTGAGACAGCTCTGCTGTCCTGGCTCATCCGGTGGCCCTTTGATGCACTCAGGAGGTGTTCAAGGACCACAGGGGTGTTGAGAAGTGTTAGATTTGTCTCCATTCCTGCTTTGCTGAAGTTTAATGGCCTTTTGGTTTCTGTTTCAAAAGTATTCAGTGAGCTACACAGAGAGGTGCAGCCCCTTTATTAATAATCCACAGTATAAATATTAACCTTTTGTACTTGTTTTGCTTTGCTAAGATCATATCTCTGTGTATTAAGTCATAGCTCTGTATTTGAATGGATATTTGTATCAAACAGAATTTTGAAGTAATCAAGTGCTAAATAATCACAAAGATTAACTTCTAAAAATTCCTTCTGGATTTCTCAGTTCTCCAGAAGTGAGAGAAGAGCATCTTGAAAGGGAGTGCTACCCTTTCTAAGACAGTTGCCTGCAGAGGGATGAAACGTAGGAACGGCTAGGAAAGGAAGACCTGATTATGTTCTGTAGTAGGGCTTACCCTGGTGATAACAGATCTACTGAGATAGGCAAGACCTGGATTGTGGAGAGAGAGAGCTTTAGCTGTGTTTGGAGATTTTATGCAAGACATTTATCATTGGAAGAGTGGAGGTATTTAGTGTTTACATGATTCAATTTAATTGTAAATTATCTTAGTTAATTTATGCTTTCTCTTCTCTTCTCTTCTACCACATTCACTCTTTTCTTTTTTTTCCCCACTGCTCTTTTGAGGAAGCCAGTACAAGTATGAAGTTTTGGCGAACAAATAGCCTGAAGATGTCTCACGATGTATTAATTTGCTTAAGTGTCTGATAGCATTCCCTTAAATGTGGAAGAAGCCAGGTTTGTTTGTGTCAACAGTATTTGGTATCCAGTACATGATACCATTACACAGAATGCTGTATGTGATTTGAGGTTTTTCTGAGCCTTCGAAATACTAAACTTTTGTTGAACAAGGAGTGAAACAGAATAATTAATTTCAGCGTGTTGTTTATAAATGTTCGATACACTGGTGTCAGAGGCAGTATTTGTGGTCTCTTTTTCTGGAAGGAGTGGTCTGAATAAAAGCTAAGGAGCCTGCATGAAAGGTAAGCATCTGGGGAGCTCTATGAATGCCACTGCTATAACCTCACCTAACCCAATTGGGTGAAAAACGTGGTTTCCTGTCTTTGTTTGAAAAAAGTGTTTTTCAGGCTTACTGACAAGCATCCTGCAAATTTAATTTTCATAAATATTTCATCTCTTTCTTATGCTCAATTTAATTTATCAAAGCCACACGCTGCAGGAGACATCTGGGATTGTGCTTAAGCATCTGGGTTTCATTTGCAGAAGGTTTCTAGCAAATTTCTCTTTCTTCCCAAAAGTAGATTGTCTTGGTGACTGTGTAGTAGCACTAGGAAAATCAGCATCACTGTCACAGCTTCAGAAACAAATGGGCTTAGTTTCTTCTTTTACCTGGGTTAGGCATCATCTAAGGCGTTTGATGGAAGCCTTTGTTTTGTGTCTGGTCAGCCTAAGCAATAAAAGGACTTTTTTTTTCCTAACCATGGCAACTTGTATACAGAGTGAACCTTTACAGCAGCCAGCTAGATTTTCCTTTAGCAGAAAAAAGCACAGAAATCCTAGTCTGAAATGTAATAGATTAACAGTGTAATTCTACATTGACGTATGTTGTGATCAAGCAACATGTGTATTAAATAAATTAATTATTAACTGAATGCCTCTTCTAAAATCTGAATGCATATTGATTAGGTCAATGTGGCATTATACAAAACTCTTTTCTATTGTGACAGAGTAACAAGTGAAAAGTCAGTATTTTGTTTTAAGTTTTTAAACATATTCTGTTTGAATAAAGGCCGCTGAGTAGATTTTGTTGAATGAGTGATAGCTGCCTGTGGGAAGTCACCAGCTGAAAATACAGCTGCAGATGAAGAAATAATATTGCCACCTTCTGAATCAGTCATTACCAACTTTAGTTTTGCAAATAAATTTAGATTTGGGGAACACTCTTTCAAGTCAGTTTTCAAAGAGCTGGAACATTCATAAACTTTATTAATTTTTTAAATGTGGTTTTCTGTATGTTCTCTTAGTAGTTCAGTTGTTAGTAGCTGCCTGAAGATGTACTTTATGTATTAGTTTTGTTTCCTTATAAATGGGAAAATAAATATATATCAGAAGTCGTCAGTAAAAAGAGGGAATGTAAAAAATTGTCTGCAGTAATTATGGCTTTTATAAAATTTTGTAACTGATTTTGTCCAGCTCAGTTGTTATTAACATTTTTTTCCTTTAAAAAAGAAGGGAAGATAAAAATTCCAGCTATAGCTGTAATGAAGAAAATTTGAGAAGTTTCTTGCTGCAAATAGGGATAGCACAGCTGCAGTAGGCATTTTAGCTGGACAGTGAGGATTAAACTGTCTAGGGAGAGTCTTGTTCATGTGGGAAAATTTGGGCATGGAATTGCTGCTCTGTGTGAAATAGAGATGCTGGTATGTGTAATAGTTCCTCCTTGGTAGTGGCTGTATTAAATGTACAGCAATTCACAGTTCTCTTAGATTGTTTCCATGCAAACCCAGATACAAAAGTGTAGTGTTGTTCTGACATTTTTACTGGTCAATTCCCTTTAAAACAATGTCCTCCAAAATGTTTGTGATTGATCCAATATATTTAGTAGCAGATAGCTATCCTTGTGGATGGTTATTAACAGTACTTTGGGGTTTGGTTTGGCTTTTGAGTAGTTTTAATGCTTGTCTTAGGCTGACTGTTCTTTGTGATGGAGGGAGCTGATGTGTTTTATACAACCTGAGAAGGATGCAGTCTCAAATATCTGCCATCGTTGTACTTTGTTAATTTTTTTTTAAACTCTATATTGTAACTTTTACATAAGTCCCTCAGAAATTCTTCTTTGGGCCAGGAAAAAAGCCCTAGGTACTGTCTAGGTCTGTGGACATGTGCTTCAGTCGTGTATGTGTTTTGTTTAATAACAAAATAGTACTACCAAAGAAAAGCAAACTATATCTCATAAACAAATAAAATGCAATGCAACTAGTTAATGGAAGCACATAAACTGCCTGGGCCATTGTTTATGTAAAAATCTAATCTTTTTAGCCAAGCTTCTTTCCCTTAGAACACGTTTGTGCAGTAAGGTAGCATGCTGCCGCCAAAAAGCATGTTAAAATAAGCCCAGTGGTACAGCCTTCCTTTTGTAACAAATATCTTAAGGTTATTTTGGGTAACAGAAATAAAGCCTAGCTGATATAAAAATAAGGAAAAATAAATTCTGTCTCTAAAACACATTGTTCTTAATAGGTGAAAAAGCTTTTCTTTTCTGCAAGTTCTGTAAGCAGTGTGTTTGCAGAGTCCTCTGCATGTTTAAAGAGCAAGGAGGGAACGGCATCTGTAGCTTTTCAACTGTGGGCGCCAGCACCCACTGAGAACAAACACAACCTGTATGTTTTCATGTCCTGGCACTGAGATGACATTGCTGCTTCTGGGAAGAACCTTCATGCTTTTGGTGGGCAGTTCTTAGATGAGTGTTACACTGGAAAAGGGCTGCAGCCCTACCATGGACATTTTCGAAAGTGGAGGGCAAAGAGCAAAAATGAGAATTAATGAAAAAATTCCTGTGAATGGTGCACTGGCTTCGCTTCTCTCCAAACAGTGCATTTCTACTAGTGGGCAAACACCTTTCACACTTGGATTGAAGAGCTAGATGAGTACTTTGATCCCGTGGTTAGGTTTAAAACATTTGACATCAGAAGGATTTTTCAGGGCTAAATTAAGGTGGTGGTGTAAGTCTTTGTTATATTTTTACATAGATCTAAAAAATGGGTAGAAATCTGTGCTTCTGAAATTGTTAGCTAAAATGACAAGATTTTTCTTACTCTGTGACAGCGTTAACACTTTTTATATTTTTAGTGTTTATTGGCATACTATTTCTTCTATTTATGCAATAAATTGACAATATTGGGGGAAAAATAAGTCATAAGCAGTGTGAAAAAGAGCCATTAAACCCACCACTGCAACCATTTGGAATAACTATAACCCCATCACCTCTCTGCTGCAGTTTCTCTCGTCTGTTTAATGTTTTTGTGGTAGTAACTGATCCCTTACTGAGGGAAGTAATACAGCTCAGTTTTCTGAAAAAATTCATATTCATTTCACTAAAGACCTTTTAAAGATACAAAGTATAATCCCATGTAGGTGCTCATCTGATTTGTGGATCCAGTTCTGCAGTGGATCCAGGTTTGGCTCATTTCAGTAGGAGTTAGGCACAAAGATTTTATGAATCTGATCTGTTCTCTTGTTTCAGATTCATTCCTGCAAAATGAAAATAATAATGCAGTCTGACTCCACAGAGCTGTTTATGAGAGACATTAATTGGGAGTAGCTATCTCCACTGGTGACAAAGGAATTATTTGTAGGTGTATATATATATATAAACAGTAACAGAATGCTGCTATTCAGTATGCTGGACTAAATGGCTTTCAAAATCTGAGTGGTCCTATGGCAGCTCACTTAGGCTACAAACTACTGACAGATTACATTACCATTGTTTTTAGTGAGACAGCTTAATCTAAAATAATGGAGAATAAATTTCCCTAGGCACAGTGCTTGTCATTTATTCATTTATCTGATTCTCAGACAGGATCTTCATTTGTGAAGGCATCCATGTTTTGGCCTCCTCACAAGAACCATAGGAGGGATTGTGGCAGAGAAAAGGTGTGTCCCCCAACCACAGCACTCCAAAACTGAATCTGTAAATCTGATCTCCTGCCCGATCTGAACCAAAGAATTTAACTAAGTGCTTAATGCACCAAATGTAATACATTTTAAGGAGAGTAATATGCCATTTAGAAAGACAATTTATAGATCTTAAATGATGTCAAGTCCGTAAACACTGCCTGTTAAGTTTCATACACAAGCACAAAACCAGATGAAAATACCCTTACTAGTGCTGCATTCAAAATGTCTGTGTTTATGTTGCACATGCAACCTTTGTTTGACCTCTGTGCATATGCATTGCTATGCAGTCTTCAATTGCATAACAAACTAGCTTTTCCACTGGACCCCTGCTTTCTTCAGTATAAAAGATGAGCAGCCCTTGCTTAATGAGACCCTATTCGTTGTTTTATTTTGGCTGTATTTTTCAATGTGTTCACTGTGTGACCATCACCTTATTTACCACTTGCTATTCAAACCCTGCTGAGGCTGTAATTATTCATTTCCTTGTCTTTTTTTCCTGAGACACCCATCATTATAGTATCATTATAGGAACTTCAGTTTAGTTTTACAAATGACCGTGATTAGACAAAGAGATATCTGTCTCCCCATTTTTCAGATAGAGCATTGAGTCTGAGGACAGTTCAGGCTAGAAGAAGACACCCAGGCTGTGGTTTCACATTTGGGTAAAATTTAGCATGTGAGCAACAGTGTACAAATCCTTGATGTAGATTCTTCTCTGTTCTTCTCCTTGGGACTTAGTCAGCTGCACAGTGGAGCAGATCACTGATGTGACTGCAAAATAACCCTGCCAAAAGAGAAGGAAACTGATTTTGTGGTTGGACTTTCTCTTTCAGTGGAAGTGTGTTCTGACACTGGCTAAAGCCGGTTGTGACATCATGCCCTCATTCTACTACATATTTGGTTTTGAGGTGCTTTGGGCTCCATCCTTTGGCATGTGCTTACTTGAGGGAGAGCATGGCCTTCCTGACATCAGTGATACCTGGGAGTGATCAGTGTGCTAACTGATTAGAACTGAGCACACAGAGAAAGGGAGCAGAGAACTGGGCATTACTTGAGAAAAAAGTGGCTTAGATGTTTCTGCTGGCTTCACACCCAGGCAGCACTGGGAGAAGCAGGTCACAGGTCACAGCAAAGCATGTAGTGGAATTTCTTGGAGATAATTCCTTTTTTCCCCCTCCTTCTTTAATAATTTTTTCTCCTCATGGTTATTTACCTCATCTACCTTGTAAGTTTCTGGAAAAAAATTGAGAAAGGGTTCTGCAGGCAACAGTAAGTATCCTTTGTTAAACAAACCTGCAGAAGTAACACTAATTCAGCCATCACCTCAGTAGGTGAATTGTTTTTGTTGTTTTTTTTTAAATGTGGCTTTATGGATGATTGTTTAGAGTTGAAAAAAAATCAAGTGGAAAACAGAAGACCTCTTGTGCAGCACGCACCCTCATTGTGCCAAAGCATGATGCAGCAAGATGGCCATGCATATCCACGTCACAAAACTTCCCATTTGAGTGAACAGAGTAAGTGGTACAAATAATAGGTTACAAATCTCCATGTGTCCAGCCCTGGGAAGGGACAGGTCTTTCTGCTAGCGCCTCGCAGAAAGGTTTTTGCACAGAGGAGTGATGAGATTGATGAAATCAAAGTGCCATTCTAGGCTGTAGAGAAACATCCAGTGACTCTTTTTCTCACTCAACCCAATTGTGCCCAGGCCATTCTCCTCTTTATGTGAGTTTATATAGTTCCCACTGCCCTGATTTCTCAGCTCTCTTCAGCTGCTTAATGGTTTTATATCCAATGCTTTTTCTCAGCTTTTCAGGTCTATTCCACACATTCATATATTTTCATATATTCATATATATCCACGCATTCAGTTTCCTCATCAGTTTCTAAGTATTGGGATGAACAACATCACCCACTGTGCCATCACACAGTCTGTCACAGCCTCCCACAGGCAACAACTGAGGCTGCTGGAAAAGTCCTGCTGAGCTGTCATATTCCTTTGGAGATGGCATTTTCAGGAAATCCAAATCTTCAGAATTAGTACAGCCAGAGGAGTTTACTGGTTTATTCCTTGTGCAGGGTAGGTCAGCTCTTTCAATGAGCAGCAACAAATGCACACATAGTACAAACTCTCCTGGGTAAAGATTTTGTTTAAGAAGTTAACAGAACTTCTTAATGAAATGAACTGTAATGCTTCAAATTCTATTTACTAGCCTGTAATATTGAAATATCACAGAATCATAGAGTTTGGGTTGGAAAGAATCTTAAAGATCATCGAGCTCCAACTCCCCCACTATGGGCAGGGGACACCTTACACTAGACCAGGTTGCTCAAAGCTCCATCCAGTCTGGCCTTCAACACTTCCAGGGATGGGACATCCACACATGCTCTGGGCAGCTTGTTCCAGTGCCTCACTGTTGCATCCCAATATGTTTGGAAGTCTCTAAGTTTGTGTGCCACTGGTATAAATAAAGATCTTAGGAGAAGAAAAAAAAAATCAATCTGTGAACACTTTGAACAATTTTTTTCTTTGGACTCACATTATCACTATTTTAGAAGTAATGGAAATCAAAGCTCATGGCAATGTGTGCATCTAAGATTGGAATATCAGTTAAAATTAAGTGGGTTTTCCACTTTTTTGGAAATACTTCAAATAGTGCTCAGTATAGCACTGGAATGATGTAAGCAACTGCTCAGGTTACATCTGTAGCATGCTCTGCACCATTCATTTCAACAGGAGGGAGGAACTTGGTGTCTCTCAGGATCTGGTTATTATTTGGATGTTTTTTGTATCCCTATAATGCCCAGTGCCACCTGGCAGAAATTTTTTACTTTGATTTATAGTTATGTATATTGATATTTATAGTAGAACTGTAAAGGGATGTTTCTCCTGCTGTTAATGGTCAGGTGTTGGGTGTGTTAACTGTGCTGTTCGGGGTGGGGGGGGGGGGGGGGGTTTTTTTTTTT
>VWZF01006750.1:2483982-2529853 GCA_013396755.1 Sclerurus mexicanus | reverse complement strand
GGGGGGGATGTTTGTTCTTCTCTATCACTTTCATCCCTTGGTTCTAAGAAAGGAATCTTTTCCTTAAGCAAAACATAGCCTTTTCCTGTCAGCAGCTGTGAGAATGAGGATTAAGTTCTCTAAACAAAGCTCAATACCCTTGTCAGGTCTCTCTTTTCAAAAGGTCTCCAAAGCCACAATAATCAAAAGGCAGGTTTCAGGCAAAGCATTCCTTCAAAACACCTGCTTGTGTTTCCCAAAGGATGGAGCTGAACACAACATGCTTGCAGTGTACTGTGCTCCAGCAGTGTGTTCTGTTTGGAAATTTCCCCCGAAAGTTGGTGGACACAGACCATTAAAGAAATTCAAGACATTTCTGCAATGTTTCAAATGCTTAGTATCTGTTTTCTTAAATCCCCTGTGAAGACACATGAAGGAACTCTTTTCAATAGCATTTTCCCTCCGTTTTTGGAAACATTCTTTTTCCTGTTAGGAATCCAGGCTCTACATAAAACATTAATATTGTTAGTAAAGAACTGTTATTGCCTGGCAGCTTCAGTCCAGCTGAATTGACTGGTTCTACTGTGGCTCTCTGTCTCTTTTCTTGTGCATGTCCCTTGTTGCTTTGACTCTTTTATTATCTTTCACACTACACTGAAAGTATTGGTTTTCATCTTCCCCCATAAATTAATAATTCAGTTGCATGTGCATATGTGGTAATGCTGTGCTAAATGCAAAGTTCTCCAGCTGTGCATAAAGAACAAACTTTGGCAAGCAAAATTTTACTGCTCTGATAGTCAAAATCCCCACTGGCAGAAGCTACTATTCACAAGAGAGTCCATACACTGAATGGAGGAAGACATGGTAAATTGTATTGTTTATTACAACTTCAGTTTGACTCATTTGAAAAATCAAAACAACTTATAAAGTAAGTACCTTTATATTTCAAAATATTGATAAGTTTTTTTGGGGGGAAAAAAAAAAGATTGTATAGATGAAACTGAACATCTTCCAAGGGGAATTGCATTAAACAATTAAAGGTCTGGAGACAAATATGATATGGATTTTTTTTTACTTAAAAGTGGTGTTTTCTTTCCTGCATTAAAGATAATCTCAGAGGAGATTAGGAAACATGGGTAGAGGCACAGAGCAGTTTTTAATATTGCCTTGTTCCTCTGAAGTTAAATTATCATGACTAGAGAAACATACTGCGGTGTTCGCTGTGTATTAAAAATAAATTTAATTTAGGACTTATTGCAAGTTCTGAGTCTCCAGAGTTAAGAAAAAGAAAAATACTGTAGTCTCTTTATTTCCAAAGCTTCAGTGTCTCTTCAAAACGTTTCCCCCTGAGTTCCTTAACATTTTTTCAGCTGTTCAGCTGTTCTTTTCTTTCTTTTTTTTTTCTTTTTTTAAAAAAATTTCTCTTTGAAGATAACAGTCTGGGACAGGGATGTTGGAACTGGATCTTAAAGGTCTTTAAGGTCCCTTACAACCCAAACCAGTTTATGATTCTAGGATTCCAGACTGTCCCAAAGACTGATACTATGACTGATAAAACCTCTTCATATACTGATGTGAGTGCAATAATGGGAACAATATTGGTGAAGTCTTGGAGTTACAATATTGGAATTATCTTGATAAGAACACTGTGAAGGATAGATCTTTTGGCTTGGTGAGCAACTAACAGAAAGACAGTCACCATAATATGTGTTTTATGAGCGCTACATTGAAACATTCTGGGTTTAGATTACTTTTCCTTTTGTTCATTAGGCCAAGTTAGAATTGCAGTGTTATGAAATTAAAAAATGAAAGTACATTAAAAGAGTTTTGATGTTTTACAAATTAGGAGGTTTGGTTTCAGTTTTTGAATGAGTTTAATTTGCATTTTGAGGTAAGTCTGTAGAGAGTGAGACAGTAAGTCTGCAAAGAAGTTTGTATTGTCTAGGCTGTTCTTCCACCTGAAGGCATGTATAACTGTACCTAAGCCATTTCTGACACCAATTTGTCTAACCATTGTTTCAACCTTTGGGAATGAAGGTTTATTTTTGTACCTCTGTAGGCAATCTGTTTCCATTCTTAGTCAGGCTTTCAAAGAAAACTTGATCTTCTGGATGTCTGAGATCCCAGTGTTAAAATTTCAGCTTTTTTTTCTCATTCTCTGCAGGTGCACTTGGAGCAAAGGTATATTTCATCTCTCTTTGCAGAGACCTTTTGCTTATTTCAGAGCTGTTACCATGTGGCCTTGTCTCTAGACTGAACAAATCTCATAATTAATTGTTTCAAATTAGTGAGGGTACTTTTTGTGACTTTCTGGACAATTTTTCACATGTTTTTGTCCTCTGAGAATGATGCTGCCTAAAGCATGACACTGCTCTTGAAGTGACTTCACTGCCCTGAGTAGGCTTGTTTCTCCTTTCTCATGCAGAACAGTCTGTGGATATCTCCTGATACCGTAACTGCTTTCTCATCGATTATTGCACTGATGACTCACATTAAGTCAGTGACCTCCTGTCTGATGCTGCACATTATTGACTAGCCAGTTTTTCGGGTTTTATTTGCGCACCAAATTATGACAGTTCATTTTGGACTTGTCCTTACTGAATTTCTGGTGTGTCAGAAGTGTCTCATATGGATTTGTCATTAGTGCACATTGTTCCTGTTGTTAATAGTTGCCACTATTTTTACTGATAATTTGTGATCACGTTGAAATTAAAGAATATAGTAGTATTGGAGGCAACACCTGAAAATACTCAAAACCCGTGAAAGTAAAAATTAATATCACTTAGTGGTGAGCAAATGATAGCAATAGTTACTTCATGTTGTGTCTGATTATTTTAAATGATGCACTCATGCAGCATAAGAACAAGCAGTCTGGAGTGGCAAAAGGGTTTGGTGCCCATACACAGCTCTTCTCAAATGTGTGTGAAGGAGGATGACTGAAGCAGGCAAGATCAGTACAGGCAGAAGCAATGGGCATTCAGAAAAATCAAAACATGCAGGGACAGGAGCAGTTCTGGTAATGCCATAGCTGAATATCCTAAGGTATTAAAATGTTTTGCTGGCATTGTCCTACTCAAGGACAACGCTATTGAAAATTACTCATATTCCTTTTATTTTTCACTCTTGGGGGGTTGCAGCTCATTTCTCACTGAATGGAACAGCACTTTGGTTTTCCTCTTCTTTGTTTTTTTGTTTTGTTTTGGTTGGTTTTGTTTGGTTGTTTGGTTTTTTTTGTTTGGGGGTTTTGGTTTGTTTTTGTCTTTTATTTGTTTTTGCTGGGTTTTTAGCATTGTGGGGTTTGGGATTTTTTTTGTTCGTTTGGTTTTGTGGTGTTTTTTTTTGATAGAGGATAAAATAATCTGCAGTTGCATTAGCAGTCTTGTCACAGGTGAGACAGGACTGGAAACATGAGCGTTTTGTCTTGGGAATGTACTACGAGATATGGCCATTCGAGTGCATCTTCGTTATGCAATAATTGCGCTGGATTTTGTATTTTGAATGAAAGCATGTATACACACAGAGTGAAAAACCATGTGTGAACTAGCGCAGAGGTGACCAAAGATGCACTTAGCACCATGGACTGATGCATCTTCAGTGCTGCCCGGGGAGGGAGCTGGAGCTGGAGTTGGCAGATGGGAGTGGGGACTCGAGACTGGGGAGAAACCATCCTGCTGCTTGTGCTGCTAGAGAATTAGGAAGAATTTGTATGGGAGGCTGGGACCACTGCTGCTCTTGCTCTGGGCAGGCTTTCTGTCCCCATTCCCATGTGAGCAGTTCAAGCAAGTCTGGATTTCTCTGGCTCACATGTAGGCTCTCATGCAATGGGCCAGTGACTGACTGATTCCCCCATCAATAGGCTGCTTCAGTCCTGAAGAAGTTCCCTGCAGAACTTTTATTGGTGAAAGAGCAGTTCGCCTGGGGGACACATGAGTGAGTTTTTTTCTAAAAGGCAGTGTGTGCTTGGCTGGGGAGGGAAGAGCATTGGTTGGGAGGGAGACTTGGTGGTTCATCTAAACCTCAACTTTTCATTTAAACTGCTCAAAATGTGGAGCAAGCATTAACTGCTGCAGCGGTGCCTCCCTGACGTCAGGGTGAGCATGAAATGATGCATTATTTGCTGTCTTATTCATAGCCAATTCAATTGCTGGAGGTGGGAGCTTGAACTGTAAAACCAGAGAAGGACACCTTTGTATCAAGACACATCCATCCTAAACATTTGATAAGATCAGTTTTAATTTTATCTGTAGATTATTCAGTGCTCAGTTCTGGACAGAGAACCTCTGCCTCGGCATCAGAGGACTCTGCTTGCAGGGGCTGCTACTGAATGCCCGCAACAATGGTAGCTGTTCTTTGCTGTGCATTCCTGGAGTCAGGTGCTGCTGCCACATCCATGTCGTGCTCAGAGAGGTACTTCCCCACTGGCATGGAGAGAGCCTGTTATCTCACAGGATGTGGAGGGAAATCAGTGCTGTGGCTGCTTCCTGTCATCCACAATTCCACATGTCAGTATTCTTGCTAACCTTTTCAGATAATACCAAGAGTATATGATTGACATCTGAAACAACACATTTGTTCCTAGCAGCAAAGACTAAACCCAGAGTAACTCATTGTAAAGCTCTGTTTCAACCAGACGGCAATCTATATTGAAACTTATTAAAGTCATGTGTTCAATTTTTTCATAATTGCCCCCATTCAAACCATGGCAGGCAGCCAATAAAGCACTAAGTGGAAATTTCTGTCAGTCCACCTGTCTTTCTGTAGCTAACGAAGTGTGCCGTTTTTTGTCTTGTAGATGTTACACAATTCATTGTCAGAGGAACTTGTTATATATAGACTTAAAATAAATTAGTTTGAGACAAGGCCAAAGCCATTCAACTATACTTCTTTGTATAGCAAGTCATGTATTTATTATACAGAGTGACACATTAATACTTTGTTTGGGTGGAGAGCTTATTCTTAAACAAGAACAGGCAATTCTGGTTCTTGGCCATATTCATCTGTTAAATGTCCTAATTAAAAAGGACGACATCCTGTGTAGCGTGAGTTTCATCAAGGGCACCCACCAGTCTGGATTATGTGCTCTGCTACTTTCTTTGATAGGTTAGTTGGAAGCTCCTTAGGGGAAGAGCAGGGATTGATATGTTTTCAGGCTCTTTGTCCTCTGCTAAAGCCAAATTTTCAGCTGAGGTTTCCTTTTGCTACACTTCAAACCATAGGAAGACATCACCAATTGCCTCACATTAGCCTCCTTGGAAAAGTGGGAAATTAATTTTAAAGTCTTCTAGGAAATAAAAGGGGATTTTAAAACTTCTGATCTCTATGAACAACAGGTACGCAGCTTATCAAACCTGTAATTTGCAGTTGGAAGTGCCTCCAGGTTCAGAAACTTGACTGCAGGAGAAGCAACACTAGCAAAGAAAGGCAAAAAAGAAAATCTCCTGTTTTCTATCAGAGCAATTAATCTTGAAAATTTTCTTTGCCTGTAAGGAGACTGGCAAAGACAGCTGTTGCTTCATCCTGGAAAATGGCCCAAAAAAGGTCTGCAAAAAAAGATCTTGCAGTGATTTAATTATGAACAGTAAGTTTAGCAGCAGCGTTCTGGATTTTCCTTTATTCTGCTGTAAAATTCAGGTGTGCTGGCGCATATTCGTAGAAGGAAATGAGCATGCCAGCAAATTTGCTTGCTGGCCATTAGCAGTGAAATGCTTCTGGATGAGCTAAGACAATTCTTCAGCTGAGTGATCTCAAAGTAACACCTTAATTTTGGTGGTATGCAAACTGTCAGCACGTTTTCCTAGTTCAGCCAGTTTGTGAGCAGCAAAATAGGATGTCTGTTCACGCCCGAAGGGGAATAAAATATAGTCTCCCTTGGATAAACTTTAGGCTGTCCTGCTTGCTCTTACAGAGAACCTCTTACTTTTATAAACTGCTCTTCTGGAGGAGTTTTTCTGATTCATTTTCCCTCTTCACCTTCCTCGGAAAGATTCTGTTAACAGAAGCTTCTCCCTGCAGAGTCTTGCCTCTTTTAGACCTTTATATTACGAGTCTTCAGCAAATTTAGATTTTTTTTAAATAATTCATATATAAGGGTGCAATTCACCTTCCTTTTATGTATTGCTAGCTCTTTGTTGTTGTTGAGCAACTCTAGAAAGAGGAGAGAGGAAAGCAAGGAAGTTGAACAGGTTGCCAATGGTTAAATTCTTGCAGTGGTAAAATTCTTGCTAAGACAGGGCGTATGGCCCATGTCAGGTGACTGGGCATATGACTCGTCCTTTGGTTGACAGGTTTTCTGGTTCTAGATATTTTTGCAGGCTGGATTAATTTATGTGACCTGTTTTTCCAGGGTGAACATAAATGTGATTCAGACAACGTTAGACCTAATCAGGATTAGCTCCTTTGTTGTTCTGCCTACAGAGATGACTGAGGTGGCTGTTCACCATTTGATAGATAAGACAAAACACTTCAGGCTAAATTTACACACAGTTCAATCCAGCTGCTTTTCTGAGCAATGCAGAAACTTGTCTTTTACTCCAATCTGCAGTATGTGCATTCATGTAGCATACAGAAGAGAATGAAATGTAACCTCCCATCTCTGTCCATGCTAAGACTTTCATGCTCTTGTGGAATATCTGGGTGTCAGTATACGCACATTAATTGCTTTGGACAGTTGGAGAAAGCATCCTAATATCTTGATAATCTGTTAAATAATTTGAAGTCTCTTTTAAAATTAAACCTTAACATCTCTTCAATCTACTCAGAACCTGGAGAATGGTCTTCTTGACAAAACAATGTAAAAAGGCCTTAGCAGTATATCTCATTTTAACTGAACAAGCATTATTTGTCTAGGGTTTTTCACACAGCTGTCCTGTTGAGTTCTTTCATCACAATAATGCTTGCTAAAATTGCTGTGTTGTTTTATACCTTCTAAAGGACGTTCCAGAACTTTGAGTTTCATTTTCAGCACCTCACTGTTTCTGTACACTGAATGTGTCTGCTTGCAGACGTATCCATCAGCATCTATTCAGTGTGTGAGAACCAGCACTGGACTTCGGACTTGAAGGCTGAACTTCTGAAATCACTTAGAAGACTTGAGACGAGAATTGGAGTCTCATTTTAAAAGATATAGTAGAGATATGCATAGGAGTTTAAAGCCCAGCTGGTTAGACTCAGAACTTTGTCACCCCAAATTATCGTTTGTTTAAACATTTTTAAAATCATAAAATAATAGATTGTATTTATTGAACAAAATCCCAGCAAGGGGCAGCGTTTTCTCTGCATACACGAGTAATCCCAGTGTATTGTGAGAAACAAAAGGCAGGATTTTGATGGAGAGGATTTCAGCTCTCCATTTCTTCCATTAATGAATAAAGGTGAACTTCTGAGTGACAGAAAGGTAGTAATGAAGAAAGAATTCAAATAGCTGTTCTGCCTCTGATCTGTAGAGCATGGAAGTAAATCCCACTGCCAAACCCTTGAAACTAACCCCCAACATAAAATACTGAAGCCATTCTTTTCTGCACCTTCACTGCTGTCTTTCACACAGCTGGCAACAAGGTGGTGAAGTACAGACACACTTCCAGGGTGCGCAAGTTTAATTTATAAAGCTATTGTAATGAGCATTATATTTACAAACACCAGTTTTCAGGTTATAGCTTTCATTTAAAGTTATAAGTGAGGTTTAATGTCCAAGCTGGTGAATAAAGAGGTATTCTTTGTAGGTGGTTTTTGGCAATGTTTAACTCACATTCTAGTAAGATTTTTTTCAGTGTCTTCATATTATTCTGTGGGGAACAACATTCATGCAGTCTTATCCTAGCAGCATATACTATTGCAAAGTACAGATCTCTATAGAGAATAAAGACCTTTGCATGATTTGGTCCCATTTTCAGGGGCAAGCATTCATGAAAAATAATATAGTGTTCAAAGTAAACTTATAAATTCCCTTAGGTTTCCTTGCAGCCCTAGTCACTGCAGTTGGGAGCAATTAGTTAAGATTTGCTCCAGAGACTTTACAGGTACTCTATCTAAATATTTTTTCTGTATTAAAGGGAATATATCCCACAGAAAGTTGCTCAAGACTGACATTTTGAACACTAAATGTTGAAAAGTAGAAAAAAAAAGCTGGTCATCTGATACATTTTAATCTTGAAAAAGTATTTAATACTCTGAAAATGTTAATGAAAAATTTCTTTCGGTTGGCTTAAGTAATGATCCTGCCAGGTGGGCTTAATGCAGAGGAGAGAGAAAAGGAATGATGAGCAGTTATTAATCGTGGGCTGTGTGAAGCATGCTGAAGTTACCCTTAAAAGTCTAAATTGGGGACAAGGCATGCTGCCAGAACTGGAGAGCTTCTCTTCAGGCTGCCCTGTAGTCTAGTAGAGACTTCATGCATCAGGACTGCCATGTAATTAGTACTGTATTTGTCTAATATTTGATGCTGAAGCTAAGAGTTGTTCTACTAGCAAATGCAGACTTTATTAGCTTGTAGCCATGTACAGAGAGCCATACAGAGTTCGAAAGGCATCTTTAAACCTTCTCCTTCAATATTAACTAAACTCAAGCAGCCCAGTACTAATAGAAGTGATGCTATGATGGAAATGAAAATGAGCTGCCCTGAGAAGTTTGCATGGTGTGTGAAACTGCACACTGTGACACATTGATGGCAGAGGAGACCAGATTCTTAGGCAGCCTTACTTTTTCATCCTACTTTCATTTTATGTTACGTATTTCTTTCTCTCTTCCTTGCTTTCTTGTAATAAGTAAATGGAAGGAAGCAAAGTCAGCCTTCACAAAGTAGGATGTTTTGAAAAGACATGAGTGAATGACTGTGAGGTTTGCTACTAAAGGAAAGCTACAAGACAATACATCACTCCCTCTCAAAATGCCACTTTTCTGTGATTCCATGGGAAATATGTGGTGTGTCCTACATGATACTTTTTATCCAGCAGGGCTGGCCCCAGCTGTGGCTGAAACCCTTGTTTCACCTCTGGGATTTAATCATCAGTGTGGAGTTGCGCCCTCCTTACATATTAAAAAAAAAACAGTGAGAGAAACAGAGTGTTGTTTGCATTAAGCCTTATTCAAACCCAGAAGTACTTCTAAACGAATCATCAACATCTTTGTAACACCAAACCTTTGAGGTAAATTTGTGATATGGGTGTTTCCCAAATTTCTGCTGCCTAATGTGACAAAGTCTTGAATACTGAGAGGATGGCAGAATGATTACTTGTTTTAACTAGGACGCAGCATGTCACTTTATTTTCACGTCTAAATAGGGGCTTTTCTCGTGTTTATCATAACTGTAGATATTTAAGTGACTGTCTCAATATGTCACATGACTTCCTGTAAATCTCCTAAGTTTTAACTCTCCAGCATTTCCACTTTTGGGAGGAAAAAAAACCCAGACACTTGGGTTTATCTTGTATTTCTTTTCAGTCTAATCTGTGACCTTAACATCCTATTAAAATGTAGAGATACAATAGGAAATTCCCAATAGTCTTTTTCATCACTGTCCTTAATTTTTCTCCTAGAAGACTGGGAAGTGATATGGTAGATAGAGCTAATTGATAAAGTTAAGACAATTATAAAGCATAAGAAAGTAAATACTATCAGAAAAATGTTTTGGTTTAGGCCCAAAGTGTTCACAAATTTGGGTTACATTTGACTAATAGTTTCAACTAAATAAAAGCAGGATTTTTGAAAATGTATTAGTAAAATTTGTTCTCAGTAAAATGTAAATACTTTTCTTTCAAAATAACATTTCCATGTAAACATTGACCTGGCTCTAAGCAACAAACCCCAAATACAATGATTTCAAAAAGGAGTAAATAATCTAGAAAAGAAACTAAATCCTGTGGGCTGAACAATATGCATTCAAAGTGAAATTTGCAGGTTGGCTGGAACATTATTGGAGGAAGCTTCCGTAACTTATTTAAGCTTATTTCCAGCTTCTATTTTTAGTAGTCTTCAAATCTGGAAATTTCTTGTATGTTCATCCTCAAGCTTGGGCACTCCTGTTATATTTTTTAAAGAAATTAACCAAGAACAAGACCAAAAAACACCACAAAAATCAACAATGACATACAGAAAGACTATCCAGGGAGAAGTATTATAGAGGAAGGAGTGGAGAAGAGAGGGACAGAGAAAGTACACAGCATACATGTGAAACCAGACCATGCAAATTTTAACTGAGAGCTTTTTAAGGTTCCTTCATACTTCCATATGATCTTCTCTGTGTGAGTGTCTTCTCCTCTTGTCTGACAGCATCACTGGTGACACCAGGTTCTTCTGGTGTCTTCTGCACTCACTGTACAGTTTTTCAAAGCTATTTTCAAGTTAAATCATATCCCATGCCAGAAATGCAGATCACTTAGTGGCTTTCCTTAAACAGAAAGTCCCAGGTGTCTCCTTCCATGAGCATCCTCCAGGAGCAGGGAACACTTGCCTTATAAACAAACAGCCCAGAGAGGCTGGCCTGCTGGCTTGCAAAAATAAGGTACACAGAGCCAGGGTAAATAGTTTACATATCCTTCAGCCTCTGGATTGTGTCAAAGAATTGCTGGTTGAAATGAGATCTACTGCAGCCCAAAACACGCGTCTTTGGAACAGGAGGATGGAAAAGTTGTGCTTTAGATAGCTTTTTGTGGTGAAAAAAGACTTTAACTGATGTCCTGTGGACCACAGCTGGCCAAAGAGCATCACTGTGTCTGGTCTTGGCAGCAGGCATTAAAACAGTACACAGGATTTAAGTGTTTCAGACATTGTTTCCTATTTTTCTTTGCAAAGCACATTCAGGAAGGGATTTGCTTCTAATTCATATATTTAATAAATGCAAAGTACAAAAAGTGAAGAGTGTATTCAAACCAAAGGAGTACAGTATGTACCACCTCTCCTTCAGTGCCTACTGATTAGCGGTCTGCCCAGTGTCCATAGGCAAAGGAAAGTGAAGGATGCTTTAGAAATTGTTAGGTATTTTGGAAGAATGGGTTCTGAAGATGATTCTTTATATCTGAAATATGTGTCTGTGTTATGTGGAAAGAAAGGTTTTGATGGCTTAAAAGGGAGGAGAGGAAACCTACCCTTATTCCGCCAACTGCCAATTTTTCTTTATAGCTTAAATTGGATATAAATGTGATCTCTGAGGATTATTTAGATTTAGATTTCTATAATTTGTTTTTTCTTTAACAATAATCTCTACAGTTTAGGGAAGTCCCAGCACGTGTGGTTTGGGACTAGAAGATAAAAAGGTCCCCCAACCAATGGCCTACAAAATTAGGAGGGGGGAAACACCTGCATACCCCTGCTGGCAGAAGAATTTTGGAAGGAGTGTTTATTTTGGCAAGAACTACTCCTTAGCCTGTGTCACTGTGGAAATACAGTCCTTTGTCAATAGCCTAATTGTTGCAGAGTGGGTTGAGAAGTTCATAAGCAGGGCTGGATGCTTGAGCATGTTGTCCTCCATCTCTTCTCCTTGGATGAACCCCTGGAAATCTTTTGTTGAGTTGAAGCTGAATGTCAGCCTGTTAAAATCCTATGGCTGGCTTTACTGAGGAAAGGTTGGCCCCCACTGTTAGGTAGTCCTCTGATGTCATTTTGGTGATTCTCTGCTGAAGCAAGGGGGAAGGAGCATTGAGTTGACTTTCTCCTGGAAAAGGGTGGCAGGGACAGAAAGGAGACACTGGTGTGATGATTGTGTTTGCTGTAGGGCAAATAATGGATATCGACATACAGAAAAACTATGAAGTTCTTTGGAGATGGGGAGATGTTTCTAAGAAAAATTTTCTAGTACATCTGTTCTGTAAATAATTCTCCCCAGTTCTCCCCACATCTCTAAGATGGGTCATTTGTGGTTATTTTTCAGTGTGGTGCCTGTTTTGTTTTTTCCCCCTATTGTTCACAACTCTAGTTGGAAAGCTCTCTAAAAGAGGTGTAGAAAAAAGCAAAAAAAAAGAGAATCTGTTTTACTGAACTTTTTTGCAGTTCTGCAAATAATACAACATACAGGTGGAGTAATATGACTATGCTGTTTTCTGGTAAGCATGTCTAAAAAGCATGGATTTTTTCACTTTTAATTTGGCAGTATTTTGGTTTGAACTATTCTAATACGATGACTTATATAAAGTACATCTGGTCCTGGCCAGAAGTGTGCTGAGCCTTATTTTGCCATGATTGTTATGGGAAGAAACTGAATTTACCTTTGGCAGAAGCAAAAACTCTTGAGAGTGCTAAGAGGAACAATTTTGCAGGGAAAGGAAAAGGCAGTCTTAAAACACTTGATTAATATTATTGCTGAATCTGAAACCATTTTATACTAGGGAAGGCAACCAGAAATATGATGCTAGAATACTGTTGTTCATAGTCATCTCTTTCTGAATGGTTATGAAGTTTTAAAGTCAAGGGGTTTGACTTCTTCCCAAGGCTCCCTAGTATTTCATGGGCTGCAGAACAATGAATGTGAAATCTGAAAGGAATTCTGTAAATCTGTTACAGTGCGTGCTGGGTTTTTTTATCCTCATTTTAACATCATGACTCAATTTATTTTCAGTGGGAACTAAGACCTAGGCAACAAACAGGGTAATTGCTTCAGTACATAAATTTTTTTAATTGACTTTCTCTAACTGACAGAGAAAGGAAGAGGAATTCTGTGCAGGTGACGTCTTCCCTTGAAATACTAAACCCATTGGAGGTGATGGCAAAACTAACACTGCTTGCAGTAAAGCTGGGATTTCATTTTATAACTTTAGGATTTTTAAAGAGTGAGGATTTGATATCATGTCTTGTGTTGAGGGTGTGCAGACAGTACAGAAATTTCAGAAATCATGGGTTCTTACCTGAAACACAGCAAGCTTCAGATTTGAGTCTGCTCAATTTAATAACTCATGTCAACAGTGCTGTTGAGGATAAAACTAAAGTAAGGTTGTGTTTATCCTGAGTGTATCACCTATTGAAACTGCAGCCATCAGGATGTAGAATAAATGATAAAGTGCTAATTCAGTTGTTTATGTATTTAATTGTTCCTGTTATGAATACTTTTTCATGAGTATCCCACACCCTCCTTTGAAGGTAGCTGCCTGAGTTTGTTGATTTCTAACAATTGTATTCATATAAGAAATTCTGTTGCTGAGTAACAAAAATATCTAGTTGATGTTGCAAGAAAATGCTTTTTTTTCTTTCAGACTATATTCTGGACTTTTCTGGACATAAATTTAGTAGCCTCATTCTTTCAAGTAGTTATTAAAAGGTTCATTCTTGCATGTTTTGATGTTAACTGGGTAACATTTAGTAAAGAAGTCATGTATATAGCCTACCAACACTTTCTCAATCTCTAGGATCAATGTGAACTTCATGTTTTCCCATGTTAGGAGTCAGGGTTTTAAACTCCAGTTCTAAGCCACCTTCCAAGATAAAGCTAACAGAGAGTACCCATGACATTTCCTCCCCAGTAATACTCCCTCTTCCTTTTCTTGATACAAGCCAGCAGCTGGAATGTGTGCCCTGCGGCTCAGCTCCTAAAGAGGCTCCTATAACCATGGCTCATTATCAATTTGGCAAACATTAGTCATAGTTGCAGCTGAATTTCCGATTGGCATTCTTGGGTTGGTGCCATCTATGTTATGTGTCATTTTTGTCAGTGAACAAAGTAGGCATTTCCAATATGAGGACCTGCAGTATTCTAAAGAAGTAATTTTTGAGTAAGATTAGTTAGCTATGGTATATTTTCTAGAAGAAAATGACTAAATCTGATATATTTTCTGATGTCACACGTATTTAAGTGTTTACATTGATTTTCTGCTGAATGTATTACTGAATCTTTTAAATGTGTTTCTTTGAGCATGGTGGTAACTTAGGCTGAAAGACAGGAACTCTGTGTTGTGGTAGATCAACTTTTGGAAGGTTTTTCTGCTGTGTGGAAGTACAGATCGGTCTGGTTCTTTAGCTCACAGAGATCAAAGTTCTCTCCACCAGCTTCAGTCCAGGGGGACTTTGGAAAGGAAAGCAGTGTAGAAATAGAAATTATTGATGTAGGAAAGTGTGAATGTCTATGGTTATCACATACATCCCTAAAAACTGGTTTTACCCTTTTCCTTATTCATCTGACTGAAACTCAGTGATACTGGTTGTTTTATATGGTTTGGTCCTCACCCAGGAAAGAGACTTTAGAAAATCATTTCTCTATTACAAAGTTACGGAGGGAGTTAATTTAGCAGTGGTGCATTAAAAGAACAGCAATAAGAAATACAAGCTGGGAGGAAGTAATTTCAGGTGAATTTATGGGAAAATAGTAATCCCTGTGCTTATTTACAGAATACCAAAATACTTATTTCTTAGTCAGGGTCGATCAAACCAATAGACAGGATGTGTAGCATGAAAACAACCTCTCATTTGTCAGAGACTTGACCTCCAACACATTCCTTAGGAATTCTACTATTTTATAGAAGAAAGCTGACTTTTTGTATTCTTTTACCCTATATTTGGCATCTATTCCCTTACATATTCTGATGGAAAATGTTGCACAGTTCATGCATTTAGTTAACAGTACTTTTAGTGAGTTACACAACATTACACTGATGAAGTTTAATTTTACACCTTTACCTAGCTGTAAAATAAACTATTTTGTACAAGTGAAAAGTTGAAAGCTTTAGAAAATATTTTTCTTTCTCTCTGAAATCACACAGCATCTCAGCTTGAAATGCATGGTTTTATATAGGCCCCTCATTCTTATGACTTGGAGTGTTTTTAGAGATTGACTGGAGCTGAAAGAAATGAAACTTCAGTTGGATGACATTTTCCATCTCTTTAAAATAGACAAAAAGAGGAAAAGGGAAAGAAGAAATGATCTTTGATATTTTAAATTCATATTGGTGAGCATAGCCACTTTTTTTTCTAATTTCCTGTGAGGTCTCTAGAAGACTCATGCTGTTGTTGGCATTTTGCTGAAGTCAAGGTTTCTAGTTCAGTTTTAATGGATTAATAGTAGTTTGGGATCTCAGTTGAAATAAGTAGACAACAGCTTCTGTTATTTTACTTGGTTCTCTCTGGAAAGCATACCAACACCCCAAAAACCAAAACAGAAAAAGTTGATCAACAAAGAAAAGGCAGTTTGTCATGTCAGCTACTGACTTGGCAAGCACGGCATCACGTCAGGGGGCTGCTGCCTGTGTCCTGTTTGTTTTTCCTCCTCAGAGGCAGCAGTGTCTTGTTGCCCTTGCTCTTGATACATAGCAATCCTTTTGGGGTGCTCTGCAGAGAGAAACATGGGAAGGGAGAATACAGGCTTCACTTCCCAGAGAAGCTTGAGAACCAGCAGAAAAGCCATGCAGAGGTTGCCTTCCTGTAGAGGACTGAGCATGTCACGTGGCATGTGTGCTGGGTGTACAGGTACATACCAGCTGGGAGCACATGGTGCCTGGTTTGGGTTTGGGAGTTCATCTTGAGTGTGCTTTTAAAGGGATGGGAAAGTGAGTCAGATGCACAAAGGCTGAGGAAGAAGTCGAGGTCAGATGGTTTTGACATAAATCATTCAAAAGGTGAGAATATAAGCGAGAGAGGAAGGAGAGGAGAATACACATGAGCTTGTTACAGCATCATTAGAAAGCAGGAGGAGTGAGGGGCTAAAACAGGGATCATGTTGTATAGTAGAATAGAAGAAAGGCAACTGAGAGAGAGGCCAGTGGGGAATATAAGTCAGGGGAAAGTTGAGTTTTTGAAAGAAAACTTGTGTTATTTAAAAGAAAAGTCTGTGATGAAAGAACCAAATATATTAAAAAATGAGAAAAAAATTAAATGCTTAAAAGACTGCGGAGGAAGTAGGTTGAGGAAAAATGGGAAAGGAGAGAGTGATTAAAGAACAAAATAATAAAATATGGGAAACATTGTTTTATTTTCATTTATAAATAGTGTAAAATGTGATACTTAGATCTTTCTTTTCAACATGATACGGAGAACATAAGCAGTCATTCTTGTGGTGCTTAGCACCACCTGGTCATCAGAGCACATGCACTGTGCAGTATCGCAGATTTGTCTCTGCAAGGTCAGTAACTGAGCTGTGCATGGGGGGAGCATCTGGTTTCTTGCATAGGGCTATTGCTTCAGCTTGGTTTCTAAGTCTGTTCTTAAATAGCAGTTTTCATTTAAGTCCCTTTTTTATAGTTAAATGCATGTGATCAAAATGTTACATCACGGACTTGTGTTCATTGTGCATGTGAGATGAATGGCTATGAGGACCATAGCTTTCATACTTACATTGCTAATATTGACATTATCATATTAAATAGTAGCTGTATTTTCAATTTTCAAATAATTTTATTTCCACAGTGATTTGTTCAGTGCAACTAACTCTGTCTCCTCAATTTAGAGCCCTCACAGGTTATTAATTTTTATATATATGTTGTGTTTAGATAGGATATGTATCTTATATATATAGTATATAAACAATATGTTACTTTGTTTATATGTCTTTCAAAATATCCCTACTAGCTAGAATTGAACTGGTGAAAGGCTGTGGATGCATGGCTTACCTTCTCCCAGTGCTTTTGCTGTCATTTCTTTTTCCCAGTGTCTGTATTCTTGGCCATCCCTTTTGAGTGTTTGTACATTGAACAGCAGGTAGAAGAAACACTGCAATATACAACACTTTGGTCTGCTGTTTTCCTCTGAACTGTCAACCAGTACAACTGGTTTTATAATTTCAAGATCAGTATTAGAGTGTGTGGTTAGGATGGACAGATACCTTCTGGGTGCATCTCTGTCCTATATTTTGTAATCCTCTGCTGTATTTGGAGTTTCAGGCCATTCAAGATAATCTGAATGGAGCTGAGGAGGAAGGAGTGTCTGCAGATGGCATTCTTCTGCCAGTCCTGTAATAAAAATTATCATCTGCAAACCACAAGTGCTTTTAGAAGAACATAATCGTTCACATCAATGATTTGCAGATGGGCAATGTGCATCATGAAGCTTCTGGGATAAGATGACATATTCATCACTTTGGGAAGTCAATCCACTTTTGGTTTTTGCATGTCATAGCCTCACTCTTAGGTTATGCTGCTTTGCAGGGTGCTTGAATGCAGACTAGCTCCTTTTTGGGTCCACAATGAAGCTAGGTGATAGCATGTTCAAATTTTTTAATTCATGTAATGGCAAAGGCTTTTCATGTTAACAGAGTCTGTGTGATGTCAGTGAAGGCAAAAGGATTTGTCTAGGGAAGGGTAAAAAGTCATTTAAGGACTGTGAAGAATTGCAGGTCCTGGAAAACACCTGCTTTAGGTATATTGTCCTCTGAATGTATTTGACCTTACCTGATTGCTGAGATGAGTCACTCATAGAAATTTGTCAAATCCTGTTTGGAGAGTGATCTCTTTATTTATAGGAACAGACTCCCTCTCTCTCTCTTAATCCATGTCATAATCTTTAGGACATTGCTACCATATGATGAAACTGAATATTTTTATTGAATCCACTGTGTAGTGCCAGTGGACCTGAATAGGAGAAATGATACTAGAGAGAACATAAAAGGAGTTTCTTTTCTTTTTAGATGGGTGTAAGAGAGTTCAATATTACCAGAAAAACTGCTTTGAACAATGCTGATAAAGAAGAGGTTTAATGAGGCTGGGGCTGTTTGCAGAAAATTAGTCCGCATTAGGGTATTATTCCTCCAGGGAACGTTTATAATGCCGGCAGGAATGTAGGGAGGGTGGGCAGATCAGATTCCGGCACAACTTTGCAAGCTTTCAGCTGCTGATGCATAGTGCACCTGCATGTTCCCCTGTCTGACCTCAGAGCTGGCTTGAAAATCTGTGGCATCTGGAAGTGCGAGGAAAGATCAGGTTTTTAATTTTTGTGACCAAAAAAAAAAAAAAATCCATCTTTTTTCCTTGACACTCAGAATACCTTGTATTTTACATCTCTTTAAAGAATACTGGAAACTGTTTCATGGGTATGCCTTTTAGTGGTTTGAGGTTTGTTTTTTTTCTTTTAATTTTATTAAATTAGTATGTTAAAGATCTCATAGTGGTACATCCAAATAGATTAATAATGTTAATTTTAAAAATTTGGTTAGTTGGCAGGACTCAAGAAATTAATTTCATGCTCTTTTGCTTATCTCAGTAAGAATGTTCTCCTTAGCAAATACAGAGTCCATTATGACATCTCTGGCATTTATCTCATTGGTGGAGGTCTAGGATACCATCTCATTTTCAAATTGTAGCGATGTGGAGATAAAATGTAAATACTGCTGTGGGAGGATTGCAACTTCATAACCTTGCACTTTAGAACTGGCAGCCGCGGTCGTTAACTTGCAAATTTTAAGTGTATGTAATTTAGATTGCTTGGATTTGACTGTTTTGTAATTACACTTCGATTTGTATTTTTTAATCAGACATAGTGGAGTGGTTAAGCTTTGCTTCTTATGAACTTCTTTGTCAGTAATTTCATAGTATAAAGTTGTGCTTATTAAATGAACAGATTTTCTTTTTTTTGGAATTTAAAAGCTGTTCGATTTGGCATCTGTAGCTTACTTCTTGCAGTCTACTTAATTGAATAGCTTCTCTGTTTATCTTAAAAGGCAGATAAATGGCTTTCAGAGCAGTGTTTATAGCTTAATAGTTCCTGAAATAAGAGTCAACATTATCTCCTAGACTCTACTAGTCATAACTAATGATCCCTCTGCTTACACTGTTGAGCAAGTCAGGAGACACTGAACTCTGCAGAGAGCAAGGGCCCTGTGCAGTGGGAGGATAGTTTGTGTGTGATGGCGCCTCGTAGACAGGGTTTTCATGGCTCTGTAGTGTTAATTGGGAAACAAAACTTGTCCTTGGCCAACTCTATTACTGAACTGTTCTTCTATGAATATGGATACAAATTCAAGGGTGAGTTGACAGCACACAGTAGTCTTGCTTGCCTCATAATTTAAAGTAAATAATATCAGATTATTCTTATATTTGCTTCAGTTATGCTCATCAGAGCACAGTTTGCAAAACAAAGTCTTTGCAAAAATTGAGTATATTTATAATGTTCTGAACATCACTGGCAGGGGGCCCAAGAGAGGCATTGTGTTGAAGTCTGGAAGAGTTTGAGAAAATGATTAGGCAGCTGTCAATTACTACATTTTGTTCTATATATTTTTATTTGACATTTTAATTTATTAATAAAGAAAGATGACTTTTTATATTTTCCTGACCTTTGGCATAGTTCCTGAATGGAGAGTGGTAAGCTTTCCTTTGTAGTAGGGTTAAGTCCATACTCTGGGAAGAGAAAGGGGAAAGACACAAAGAAAAGAGTAGTAGATTTACCACCCATGAGTAATGTTCTATTATTACCTTGGGAACAAAAGTTCCTTGTTTATCCATCAAATTTAAACAATACGGGGGGCACCAATGCCTCATGGCCTTAAGCATCAGTATTCTTCTGTTCTCTATCAGCCTGTCAATATGGTCTTTTCCTGAGTGTTTTTAACTTGCTAAAAGAGTATTTATTGGAAATTGCAAATATAGATGTTGTGAGGTGGGTACTGCCCTTGAAGAATTTTAGACAGCACAATGTTCTGGTTTCAAATAGGCAGTCTAGCAGGCAGCTTTTTCTGTATTTAGGTGAATTTCAGCTAGTGATATACAAAGCAGTCTCTGTACCTAATTCCTATGTCTCCACAGACATCTAGTCCACTGTTTTGAAAGCTAATTAAATGTAAACATTTAGGTGGGTGACAGGTTGTAAAAGGAACTGTATAGGAAAGCTGTTCCTACTTAAAGAAACTTATATCAGTCTTGTTTATGCTCCAGCTTCCATGTTTCTCATTGTTTTTCCGAATTTTCACGTTATCTTAAAAGTAGGTTTTGAGCTTTGTAGTGGCAGGAGAGCAGCAAGCTGGTGCCGAGAACAGTCTGGATAACACCACATATGGTGCAAAAGCCACACTGTACAAAGAAAGGAAATTCAAAACACTACTTACAACTCCAAAGATGTTTTTATTGAGCATTCCCATGAATGAGCTATAGGAGACACAATGCAGAATGACCAGGATGTCCTCAGAGAGTTGAAGAGGAGCAACATGATCGCTGCCAGGAGCACCAGTATGCAGTCCAAGTAGTTTCTAGCTGAACCATGTTACAGTGTTGTGTTGGCAGAAGTTTGCATGTTGTGTATCTTTTTCATGTGGTACATGTGGTCTTGATAGAGTGTACTGGTAGCCTTCTAAAGTAAGGATGCAGCAGGAACAAACCAAACAGTATGGAGGAGTTAAAATTGAACCGTTGCCTCTGCTAGTATCAAATAACTTTAAAAAAGCGTGTCAGACTCCAAAAAAGGAAGTAATATTTGCAAAGAAAATACATGCAAATTTCTTGAAAGAGGCAATTGGAGGCAACTTCTTTATTTTGGTATTTATGTTATATAAACTCTTGTTTCTTACCTTTTCCTCTGTGATCAGATCAAATATCCAGATATCATACTTGTTTCACTAAGCATCCTGAAGAGTCAGCTCTTCTCTAAGAAACCAGTTGAAAGTTCACATAGTTGCAGATTAGTTTTGAACACTTTCTCATAGGAATAAAGCTCTTATTTCTTTGGAAATAATCCCATTGGTAAACAGCAGCTGCAGTAAACCTCCCAACAAGAAATTGGATACAAAGTTCTGAATGTGCAGATACCTTTTTTTTTTTATTACCAGATTCCAAACATGGAATTAGATAATGATAGTGCAGAAACTGAAGTATCTTTTGTAGAGAAAAGAATTTAAGCACAAATGCCATGAACATGTTCTGACTGTAATGTCTGATATTTGCAACTTAATATCAGAAAGAAACAATAGTTAGAGTAGCTATAGGTCATCTCTAACAGTTAGATACTACCATGGAAGTGATAGATGTTATGTGTTATGTGAAGGGGGTGTGATATATTATGACCATGTTATCTGGAATAAATCCCAAATTACCAGCTTACTTTTCCTTGTATTAAAGTTACAAGTTAACTGAATTATTTCAAGTATCTGAAATATTAATCTGTGGGATTTTGTCTTTAAGTAATACTCATTTGGTTTATATGTGTGTGTTTATTGCAAGGAATTTTTAGGAGTGGTTATTCAACTTGTACAGCAAATATCAGGATAATAAATTATTCTCAATTGTTACATGCTCTACTTTGGAGTGAAATTCTTGCTATCGTCCCATACAGGCTCAAAGTTTGATGCTGTTTGTATCAGTTTTGTCAAGTTTCCTATTTTTATTTTGTTTATTTTTTTATTTTTGTGGTGTGGTATGATGAAGCCTATGTATCCTGCTAGCAACCTATGACTTCTTTTGTGGCTTGTTCTCTGAAAAGAAAAACACAAATTGCTGGTTGTGTACCATTTCTTTAAGAGTCTGTTCTCAATTGGCCTTTTTGTTTTGCCTACAGAGTAAACTAGAGGAGGCCTAAAAAGCATTGAAACCTTCTCATTATTGCGCTCATTGACAAATATGTATTGAATTGGATAAATGAGGGCCTGGCTGCCGTGGTGTATCCTGTATCACAGGTAGACACACTTTAAAAGGAGGTGAGGAGCAGAAGGCTCCAGCTTCAGTGTGCATTTCACACAGTGACCTTGGAAGCCTTTGTCAACCATCTGGAAATAATTACAAATTCTGTACTACTTTTATTTGTAATTCCAGGATTTTCTTTTTCTTTCACCTTTCTACTGTCATATCCTATGTAGCCTGAATATTCCACTCCGCCTGGCTGAAATAATATTGTTTGCCAGCTTACAATCAAAGAGAGTACAGAGAGAAACAGCTGAGCCGTATTAAGCAGAGGCAGTCTGGAGTCCATTTCTTTACTGCTGAATAACACACCACAGGTGCAGGATTAGCCCAGCCTACGGTGCAGTGTTTGCTTAGCAGAGCCCCACGAGCCACCCTCTGCCTCCTCACATGACTCTCATCTTCGGGGAATCTGGCAGCGATGTAGCAAGCATGCGGAAACCCAGTGTAAGTAGAAGGCTTAGCTTTTCAGCTCACAAAGCACTTGTGATTCCCTCNAAAAAGGTAAAACAAAGAGGTTCAGTGGGTTCTGCAGGAAGGCCAAAGAGGGAAGTGCATGACTGAAGAAAAAGCAATATCGCTGGTGGGCTGACAAGATGTGGGGCTGCCCCGTGGGGCAACAGGGAGCCAGCTGCTCGTGGTGCACAGTCTTGTGTTTGCAGCCAGTTCTTGCAGGGACACACACACATACTGGAGATTTCTTATTCATTCACTTGGACTGTGGGTCAGAGCTGGTCTGGTGTCAGGGGTCTGCTGCAAACTTTTAGGTGCGCTTTGGTTGGTTTAGATTTAAGGAGAAAAGTGGTAGATTTACAGAGAAAATACTGCAGATAAAACAAAAGATTTCCTGTTTCCTTTTTTGGTGAGAATTGAGAATAAAAGAGATTTTTAAAAGAACCAGTACTTGGAATTCAGCCTAGTACTAAATTTAAAAGGATTTCCTCATTTCACATTTCCTCATGAATTGTACTTTTATATTAATCTTTAGATTTGAAGTTAATTTAAAAATAAATGTTTTGGCAATAATATGCCAATTTTGATGCCAGGTTTGTCTTGTGAGGATGCATTACAGAGTCAGGACTGGTTTTAGCCTTAGCATCAGTCATCTTTCTATCTAACTTTAATGGTGCTTTGGTGATATGTGTATGTGTATTACTGACATGTGTATGTCAGTAGTGCTTATTAAAATGCCGCATCTGTTCTATGCATTTCAAATACCAGTTAAGTGGAAAAATAGCCAAAAAACAATGTACTTGTTCTCATAGAACTTTTCATCACTGTTCATATATGGGTGGGCACTGGAAAAAGAAAAGTTTTACATTTGACTAGAATTGTAGAGAAATCTGTAGAGAAATTCTATTGAGAGAAAGGTGGTCATGCAGCTCTTGAAAACTTCTGGTCAGGGAGAAGTTCACATGGTACAAAAGTTTGCAGTGGTGCTTGCAATTCACATTTCTTTCTTAGACTTTGAAGTTCTTTATGAAGTGTGATTGTGAAGATATATATTCATATGACATAGAAATAAAACAAAGCAAGGAAACCCTGTTGGGCTGATGACTGGTTCCTCCTCTTCCAGAGACCCAAGTGAGTGGATGAGCATGGAAGCCTGACAGTGGGGACTGGTTAATGGTTTGGTTGGCACATGTGGCATGAACCTCCATCCTCCCCAGACAGCAGCTTAGCAGATGCTCTGAAGTATTCAGACAGGGAAATGCCTCTAGGCTACTCGAACACTTCTGGAAAACCATAGCGCTTATGTCTGTGGTCAAAATTAATTATTGTTGTTCCATGCATGCAATTAATTTTGGTGTGCAGTAAAGATGCTTTCCTTCCCATTTAAATGGATTTATTTGTTTTCTGTCAAAGTGAATAAGTCAATGACACTTTCTGTTCCATTTGGCCATGTTTGCAGAAGATAAGATTTGTGCCTCAGCCCTCCCTCAAAAACACAAAGATCTTCTTCATCACTCAGAGTTTCTACACATGGAGTTCAAATCCCTGCGTAGCGTGTGTGGTGAGGCCAACAGTAACAGCAGTCAGTTCAATGCAGTCCCTGCCTTGGCAGCTTAACAGGGCAGGAATTTATACTGTCACTTGTTCAATTGCTTAAATCTCTGCTTGGCCTTGTGACCTGTCAGGGTGACATTTGCTTCCAGGCAGAAAAATTCTTGCAGATTCTTGAGCACTTCATTCAGCAACAGTTAGTTGCTAAAAGTGTTGTAATCACATGGGATTTAGGGAAGCGTATGGCATTCATCCATGAAAAAAATATCCAAATATACTAGTTATTTTTTCAGACACCAAATAATCTGTCCTTCTGGGAGATAGGAACTTGAGGAAAAGTGGGAAGGGAAATTGGTAGGAAGCATCATACCCCTGATTTAAGAAGCATGATAAGCTAGTCAATAAATGAAGTTTAAGTAAAGTTATATATGTATGGCTGTAAATTTTAAAAAAAAAACAAAACACCATTAAATGTATAGTATGCTTATGCCATAAGATAGCTATATGACAGTTTGGGTTTTGTGAATATCTACACTGTTTAATTTATTCTTATGAGAAGTGAAAGGGAATGATTCCAGTGTAGCAGGAATTAGAAAGAAGTTAGTAGTTTATGAAGTTGTTTGCTCCTTAGGCTGAGCTGGGGTTATGTAACATCTGCTTGTGAACAGCCAAACCCAGTCATTTACAAGGGCATTGGCACCTCTGAATAATGTTGGCAATGTTTTCTGCAAGCATGACACGTTCACATGCTAATTATATTTTAATATACAGGTGCGGTCTTTGATCTTGGAGTGAGAATGGTTGGTTGATATTTTTATCTTCCAGGAGCTATTTTTGTCTTGGCTGCATGGTGCACTTGTGTTTCTTTTCATTGGGAAAGGGAACAGGAATGACAATGATTTATTAAACATATCTAAGAGAGCCGTGGAGTCAAAGCTGTCTATTGTTGTTTCTTTTAAATTCCATTATCTGAATGCCTCAGTCTAAATATCATCTGAAATGATAATAAGTAAAAATCTACAGCTTGCCCTGTGTCATCTTTGCTGTTTTCCTAAAGATCAGTTAGCAAAGCACAGATTAGTAGCAAAGGTATCACATTGCATTGTTTCCCATCTGTGTGTTTTTTTCCCTTTTACTACTGTTCAGGAGAGTTTTCAAGATCGTTTGTAGTGATGTTTGCATAATCTCCTCATGGTTGCATTTTGTGTTAGCTGCTTGGAACTGCAAGTGCATGTGGTGATTTGCAGCTTAGAAGCGGAAATAATTAGCTAAGGATGTTAACAGCAATCTTCCTGTATTTTTTTAATAAAAGTTTTCTAAATGAAGAATATGGCACAGACTCTGCTGTTTGTAGCTTAATATCCAGACTGCTCGTTTCACGTCTTTGTACCTTAACTTCCATCCCCCATTTTGATCAGGTGATGCTCATGGATATCTTGTTGTTCACCAGGACCCCCACCTCCTTCTCTGCTAAGCTGCTTTCTAACTGGTTGGCCTCCAGTCTGTACTGGTACATGGGGTTATTCCTCCCCAGGTGCAGGACCCTGCAATTGCCTTTGATGAATTTCAGATATTTCTTCTCTGCCCATCTGTCCAACTCCTCCAAGATATTCTGAAGGGCTGCACAGCCCTTTGGGGTGTCGGCTGCTCCTCCCAGCTTTGTGTCATCAGCAGACTTGTTGAGGAGGCATCTGCCCCTTTATCCAAGTCACTGATGAATAAGTTAAAGGGCCTGGTATTGAACCTTGGGGGACAGCACTGGTGATAGGCCTCCATCTAGAGCTTGTGCCACTGATTACAACCCTCTGGGATCTACCATTCAGCCAATTCTGTCCACTCATCCAGTCCACACTTCCTGAGTTTGCCTATGAGGATGTTGTGAGAAAGAGTGTTGAAAGCCTTGCTGAAGTTCAGGCAGGCAGTATCCACTGCTCTCCTCTCATCCTTCCAGGGTTTTTTTTAAAGAAGACAATCAGATTGGTCAAGCATAATTTAACTTTGGAGAATCTATGTTGATTAGTCCTGATTACTTGCTTGTCATTCATGAGGATAGAAATGACCTCCAGAATGAGGTACTCCATCACCTTTGCAGGAATTCAGGTGAGGGTGCCTGGCCAATAGGTCCTTGGGTCCTCCTTTTTGCCCCTTTTAAAAACTGGGGTAATGTTTGCTTTCTTCCAGTCCTCGGGTACCTCTCTGAATTGCCACAACCTTTCAAAGGTGATTGTGAATGGATTTGTTATGATGTGTGCCAGCTCTCTCAGCACGCAGGAATTCATCCTGTCAAGGCCCATGGACCTGTGAATATCAGGTTTGCTTGAGTGTTCTCTAACCCCATCCTCCTTGACCAAGGGAAAGTCTTCCTTCCAGCATTCCTTTACCTTGGTCTCTTGGGTCAGAAATTCCTGAGGGCAGGTCTTGTCAATGAAGACCAATGCAATGAAGACATTCAGTATCTTTGCCTTCTCTGCATCCAGAGGAGTCAGTCATTCTCAGATTGGACCTTGGATCTCAGTATTTATGAAATATTTGCATGTCATTGTTCCAGTTTGATTACCTATAATACTCATACATGCATGAAGCGACAGTAGTGCATTTACAGAAATGTTTGCATTATGCTTCTTCATTTTGAACTGTACAAGAGCACCTAATTCAGAATAGTGGTAGCTCCAACACATTTTACCTTTGCTGTGTAAAATACGGCTCTTGAAAAGAGATTAAAAATATATAATGTTAATATCTTAATGAGAATTATGTGAAATACCTGTTCATTCATCTTTGCAAATATTAAAAACTTATATTTAAAAAGTTTTATTTGTCATAGAACATTTACAGATTGAACCAAAGTATTGCAGAAGGTAAGGATTAAATGAGAGGTTTGACAGAGTTGAGGAAATTATTTATTAAGGGGAAACTACAGCTGATAGGTAGTCTCCTTTGGAAATTTTGAAGTTGTCTTTCTTTTCTGTTTTTGTTTTTGGGATTTTTGTGTATGTGTGTGTGTTTGGTTTTTTTTCTGTTGTGTTGGTATGCTATCTCATGCTATGAAAAATGTGTCAACCAATTCTCATTTTCTTCCAAATGAAAAATATGTTAAAGGTTAAGTGTGGACAGCAGAAATGAGGTGAAACTAGAAAAAAAGTAACCCTCATTCAAACTGTGATGTAATGGTAGACAGCAAATTACATGTGCATTTTCCATGGGCTGTGATACCAAAGAAACCTTTGTGTTTTTAAGTCGTGACTAGTATGGTATGGGTATTAATTTGAAGGCTCTTTTCTCATTGGTTTTGTCACAGCTTATTACTTTCCGTGATGAACTTAACTAGTTTAGCTAATAATTCTGAAAAATAAATATATTGTTTAGAGTGGTGCTGTATGCATGTAGCTATACTGGCACTCGGTGGCAATTCTATGAATAAGGACAGAAACAGTTTTTAAGAAAACCACCTTGACAGATTGTTTAGAAGCGCATTATATTTTAAACCTATTTGCATCATGAATAGAAGCAAAACAACCCCAAATTTTGAAATACACAGATAAGAAGGAGCAATGTGTAGGTTCTATGTACTTTGGTGTACTGGAAATCCAGCATATATGGGAAATGGTGCAAATCATGCATAAGCCCCCACAATGCTGTAGTTATTTTGGTATGCCAGTTTATGACAGTGGATGTGTATCAAGGTGCAGCTATTTTCAAACACTGATACCAACCTCAGTTTGGGCTTACTAGTGCAATATGAAAAGGAAAGCATGTTGTTTTCATTTTTCTGGTGTATTTTTCTGGTGGCAGATTTTGTTTACAGTGTTTTTGAATCAAAAATATGCAGGTAACAGCATCTGATTTTTTCTGGAGTTTCGTGGTAGCCTTGAATATCCAGCAAAGGGAAACTGTCATGATCCAGTTTTCTTTGTCTGTTATACAATTATCACCAATAAAAAAGTGTTTTACTGTTACCTCTTGACTATTTTACACAGTTGATCAGGCTGAGTTAAGAGGTGTAATTTATTTCAAGTTCTTTAACTGTGCTCTGTTTTCATTGCTGACTATTTGCCAAAAAATACTCCATGGAAATTATTTTATCTGATGACTGAAGTAGAGCAAGTTAGCAGTTACTTATTTCCCTTTCTCCTAAAACAATCATGTTGATGATATAACCCTGGCCTGGTGGGGAGTCATCAGACTGTGGTTTATGATATAGCATAGGAAACTCCAGCAGGGTGTTGCAAGATAGTTTTGTATTTTAATTAAAGTCTGTTTTGAGGAAAAGCACACTATGTAGGCTAATGTAGGGCATAGATGAAGTTACTTTGTGGTTTAAAATTTTCATCTAACGCTTCTATCTAGTTGACTGATTTTCTTCTGAGGTGTGGGTGGGTTGCTTTGTTTTGTTTTCAGGTACTGTTCGAACACTTGTGTATGAGTATCCTTAATTTCCAGTCAGAAGCAGCAGTTGAAACAGTTATTCCATGATGTGTAAAGCTTCCTAGGTGTGTACCTTCTCCGAAGCAGTAAGCATCGCCCCCAGTCAGTGGGTGCTGTTGCTAGCCAGATGTGGTTATTAGGCTGGAAAAATGTGAGTAGATGGTATTGAATCAATCTGAAGCTTCAAATACCTTATGTAGAAAGACATAAGCACAGAACTCTGATACTTTTCTTTTCTGAACATACTTGTTTGTGGCCATTAGCACCTGTTTTGGGAAGGAGCAAGTCTGACTTTTACTCCTGACAAACCCATGCAAGGTTATGGGAGATCTGCTTTTTCACTACAGAGACACCACATAGATCACACAACTGTGGCACAGAAAACAATCTGTTAAGATAACTCTTGCGATTTCTTCATCCTTTGGGAACAGGATGGCTTAGGATTTAAACTACAGAATACAGAGGAACAGAATAAAGAGCTTTTTACCTCCTCCATTACCACACTTGTTGAATCAGAGCAGTGCCCAAAAGTCATTACCATCTGATGGCTGTGGGCCAGTGTGAAATGAGTTACTGGGCTTTTTCCAGATTCTAGTGGAGAAATTTCTGTCCAAATCACATAACTATGGCTACGGTTGGCAGGGGCTGAAATACTTATTGGCAGACATGGCAGAGAGCTTGAGGACTGAATGTACACTAAGAGAATGGCTCTCTCTAGAGCTGATTTTTTTTGCACCTATGTGAGTCAATGCAAAGTTTTAATAGGTGATTTTCCTTTTGTGTGCAAGGTACCACTGTCTGTAGACCTGTCAAACCAACAAACAACAACATTATTTAAAACCAAGTTATAATTCATCCTGGTAGTTACTTCACTGTGATTATAGAGCGGGAATCTTGTGATCACTTCTCAGTCATTTAAAAAAAGTCATAGCAAAACTAACTGAAATGCTGTGAAAGGGTTTGCCATATGACAAAGTTAGTATTTTGATGCAAATCTTAGTGCTCATAGATTACCATGAAGTATTGGAGGGATGGGAGGCAAAATGGAAGAATATATCCAAATAGGATGATTTTTTTGCAATGGAGGTTAATAGGGCTTTAAACTAGACATTAGCATTATCCTGAATGACCGTGAGAATGGCTTTCATCTTACAGCACTTTATTTTCCATGTTTTCTGTCTCCTGGCTTCAGGATCTTTGCAGACATATCTTTCCATAAAGGAGGTCAAAGCATGGGGAGAGACACATACATTTGGAAAAAAACACAACAGTAGCATGCTGCACACAGTCCTGATTCTTAGGTAGAGATTGATAACAGAGGCCACCACATCACAGTTTTCAATGGTCTCAGTCCTACAGAGGAAGATATTTCTCAGGAGTTGCCCTCCTGAGAGACATAAAAGCCATGGTGGCTGACTGCCAATCCTTGTGGTAGAAGGTGCTTTGCACATGCTGATGAATTTTAGTGGAGAAAGAGAGATAAGCTGAGAAAACCAACTAAATCTGATTAAGGTATACGAGTCTGATGGTGACCGTCAGGGTCTCAACTGTTTTGATTAATTCCCTGATGCAGTCAGTAAGTTTCTCATCAGACTAAAATAACCTGTTTTTTGATACCGCTGTTTTTCACCAGTTCTCCCAAGCTGTGCTCAGTTCAACGGGAAGCTGGCCGTAAGCAGACTGTAACAGAATAGGCTACAGCAAAGAAGCAGCCAAATTTAAATTGCTTGAAATCCCTTGCTTTCAGGGCTCTTGGATGAAGCTCCTTAGGAGAGCTTTCAAAACCCAAAAGGCTTCTAATCCCTAAAGAGAGACAGATCTGCATGACCAACATGTGCTTGTTACAGCACAGCGGCAGATGCAAGATGAGCAAGCTGTCCACCATCCCAAACTGTGCATTTCACACCTGAAATTAGGAGCAGCTTGTTGCCAAGCTGGAAAGCTCAGGTGGGTTCCTTCTCAGATGTTAGATTTTGGGAAAGGGACTGCCTGAAAATCTTTCTGCTCTGAAGTCAAGCAGATGTAGTAGTCAAAAGACCTTGTTGAAATTCAGCTCTGAGTAGGAGAAGACTTTTGTGTGTTCTACGGTTATCTGCTGGTGAGACATCTGAATTTCAGTGGCAAAAGATCTGCCCATCTCTTTAGCTAGCAGACAGGCAATTAAGGCATGAAAGGAGCAAGAGAGTAGAGTGAGAAGAGTTTTGCATTTTAGAAGATGGAAAAGAGCTTGATTGAAAATTTCTTATTCCTACCTATTTTAATTTTATTTTGATTTAATATATTTGATATTGAACTGCAATGGCTTTGGACTAATTTTGACGCTGGCTGTTAGCTGAAAGCAAAATCCTAGGCTACATTCCCAGCTCTTGGAAAGTGTAAATTTGAATGCCAGCCTACTTGTACTAAATTTTCTAAAAAACAAACTACATCTCTAAATAGCCAGCTGTGATGCTTTGATGGTATTCAGATTTGTTAATCTAATTCAGCAACTTCCACTTCTCTTATTATATCTGAGAGTACAACCAGATCTAAGGGTATTAGCTGTTGTTTATGGCAAGTTTTGCAGAAGCTCTTCATGGTCACAGCCCTGGTGAGTGGTGGGCACAGGTTGCATTTGAATATGACTGCATTAATCATTTGTTGAAAAAAGGAATTATCTACAGCTGTATATATTATGAGGAAGGTATTTAGCTGTCTAAATTTAACATCTTCAGGCACCATCAGATTTGTAATTAAACCTTTCCCTTTTTTTGTGCTAGGTGTAAAATGCTCTTGTCTTTGCACTCCTTGCTGGGGAAAGATCCCTACTGAAACTGCAGATAGCTTCCATGGAAATGATGCACAGAGCAAACTGTCACTCAATTGCCTCATCAGCTAGAAGTTCACTTTGTTGCCTCATGAGCTTGAAGTCTGAAAATCCTTGGTAGGAATATTAATAGTTGTACATTCCCCATTCATGGTAATAAAATGATACAGACAAAAATTGCTGATTGAAAGGGAATTTACATAATCTGCAATCCTGTGATTCAGGGAGCAAACATCTGTTGATATTAATTTGTTATATACAGGCTGCATTTTAATGTATCATAATGATATTGTTAGAAACAAAAAACAGTGCATTTTTTTCCTTAACTTAAGCATATACTGCATCTTATGATACAGCTACAAGTACACAACAACACAGATAGACAATGCCTCTTGAGTGAACTAATGCATTTAGTTCTAATTTTGCCAAATGTTAATAAAAACAGTATGTGGGACTTTGACATTGAGTCCTATCATGAATCCAGTTTATCTCGATGCTGGGCATGGGAGTTACAAGCCCATAGTTTGTATATGTTTTGTAACTATTTTTTCTGGTTTGACTTTAAAAAGAGCTGCGCTAATCAAAAATTCAGTCTATTTCAGTGGGATACACAGGTACTGACCAAAGGTCAAGCTGTAGGAGTTTTGTATTTCATAGGTGTATTTGGTATGGTGAATGATTCTCTTTCAAGTGTATCCCCTTAGTATTATTAGTATATCTCTTGTGCAAGGAATATGCAAGGAGTGGAAGAGCTATGGTGTTCAAAAAGCTAACACTTCTTTAAATGCAGTGTTCTTATGTGCAAAGCCTCAGTTTTCGCAGAGGTAACAAGTTGAAGCTTTTTGTGAATTGGCTAGGGTTAAGCTTGCATATCTCTTGTTACACTGAAGAAAATTAAAGCCAGTTTGCCAGTTGTTCCCAGTGCCTAATCCATTTGCAGGACTTTCCTTTCAGACTTGGCACAGGAGAGGAGGGGTATGCAGCTGGGAGGCATGATGTGCATGCCTGTGCTCAGGCACTGGCTGGTCCCACGCACCCAGGAGTGCAGATTGGACTTTGTTAGTCCTCCTAAGGGCATGGACTGGTTGAACAGCCCTGAGCTTCCTCCAGCCTTTCACTGCTTCAGAATCTTTCAGCTGGTTCTTGCCATCCAAGCCCTGAAGTGTAGCTACTTGTTCCCATCACCTCTTCCTGTTTGCCCACTGCATCTCTCTGTAGGGAGCTAAATAGGATTGAATTTTCTGTCAGCTCCACAATTTATCAGTCCTGATGATGGAGATTTGGGGAAGATTTTAGAGTCAAAGCAGCGGTTCCGGAGCCAATCAAAATAATTATAATGCAATTGTTTCTAACGACTTAACAGTAAATCAAGACTTTCAAGCCTACTCTTCAACTACTCTGTTGGGGACAGCTGTTTTTAAATAACCCTTTAGTAAGTTTTCTTACAAGGAACCAAAAGTAAAGTGAGGAACTGCCAGTCAAAGCTTTTCATGCTAATCTCATTTCTGTCTTTGAGGCTTAAAACATTCACAAGGACTGAAAACTGATATTTATGGGTAGAGCTGGGGGCTGGGGAAACTTGCTTAAACAGCTTCTAACCTATCACCAGCATCTCCAGCTCTACTCCACCAGCTCCACAGAGATTCAGTACTCTGATACTTTTATAAATATACCTCCATATATTTCAGCATTTTTCGTTCTAAAACACATTCTTGTCCTTTACTTTGTTTATAGACATTTTTTTACAGAAATTAACTTTTTTCCTTGTTTTCCAAGTAGTGCTTATGCAATTCAGTCACAGGAAGTGCTGTTGAACTTGAAAGTACATCATTTGCTGTTGAATCTTTGTTGATTTGTACGCTCATGTTCTGTTCTACCTGGAGTGCCATAAATACCACTGATTTTTATGGGATTCAGTGCATGTAGAATTGTGTCAAGTGGCATAGAGATAAAGCTCAAAGGTGTAACCAAGGATTTGACTTGTGTAATGCAATAGAAGAAAAGCTGTACTCTGCAATATATAATAGTAAAAGCACAATATATCTGTTGGCAGCAGCAGAACTTGAACATCAGCACCTTTGCTCTAATACCAAAAAGGTCCAATAAGCCTCAACCATAGTGAACCATTTCAGAGGCTCTTATAGAACACCACTCTGTAGTGAACACTTGTCTTAAGTTTCTCAGATTTTGATAGGTGGAATTACATTAAAGCCTTCATTTCAAGTCTTGTAATGCAGCCTAGAACTGTTTCTTTTTCTTTCCCTCTAATATTTACAGCCAATTTCCTAGACAACATGCCCTTGCGAAGTTCTGGCAAGCTGAGCATGGAAACCAGAAAAGATGATGAGAGTACGGCACCTGCCCCTCCACAGAAGAAGCTCTCCTGTCAGTGCCACCACCACTGCCCTGAGGACTCAGTGAACAGCACCTGCAGGTATGTGGGATATGTATTTGCTGATGAAACATGGGAAAACCTATTTATAGTAGCTCAACAATCCCAAACTGGGTGTTGCAGATTTTATTTAAGCAGTAATATGTAAATGAGTTGTTATACATTGTGTCTAAAAATCAGAGGTAATTGTTACTTAGATATCAGCTACATATTCGTATTTTTATGTTAGAGTATATAGATATTTATCATTTTAGATAACAAGTTTATTAATATGAAATATTCTGAAGGCAGAACGATTTTTTAAAGTGCATGCAGTTAATGAGAAAAGGCAATGGCGATATATGGAAATGTCAGGAAATGCTTATAAATTTATAATCACTTTCAACAGAACAGCATTTATAAGAACCCTGGTCTTTATCTGTGTCCTTGCAACAGCTGAGCTATTTTCTGTAGGTCCTCAAGGCTTTATTGGGTTCTTTTTCTTGTTTCCATGCTAAAAGGAAAACAATCTTTACCTTGAGGTGAAGTATTTCAGTAGAGGTTGAGTATTTTCTCATACTAGCTATAGTCTTCTGTTTTGTTTTGTGCTTAGAGTACTACAAATCTCTCATTTGGATGCTTTTGCCTCCCTGGGGGAGAGGCATGCCCAGATGTGCACAGGCTTCTTGAAGGTTCAGCATGAGTCTTGTTGCAGTGTCAGCTGCTTTGTTGCACTGACACCGACTGCAGCAAGCAAAGGTGACTGAGGGTACCTGTGGTGAGACCAAGCTGCTGTTTCCTTACCCTACCCAAAAGCAGCTGTTGAATGAAGGCAGTGATCAAAACCCTTTGTCTTGGCTTGAGATGCAGGTTACAGTTTACTTTAGCTGCAACTAAGTTGGGCCAAGCTCTTCATGTTCTATATGAGGAATTTAAACTTTTCTGCTTATTCAGAGCAGGCATGATTCTGGAGATACACACTTTCAGCCATAGGTGGGTGGAGCTGTGGGAATCAGAGAAGCATCAAAGCAGGGCACAGATGTAAGCCTAGCTGGAGATCCCAGTTCGGTATACAATGCTGTTTGAGGTGAGATAGTCAAACATTGTGTCAGCTCTTCAAGGCAGAGTATTAAAAAGATAAAAGGGGAAAGCATAAGGTTGCTGAAGATATGGATTGTTCTGTCGGATTTTTGAGCATTCTTTTGTAGCCTGACTTAATTCTTCTCAGCCTGCAGTTTCATCCTGAAGTGTATCAGAGTTTTGGTGACAGCTATAAATACTATTTTTCCTTTCTATCCTCTTTCTACAAACCCGTGCTCTAGCCAGAAGTTGGACCTAATGGTTCTCACATGACAGTTTAAAAGCTGTAAAAGCCCACTCTGTATCAATTTGCAGATCCCCTGCAGTGTGAATCACCTGTTTCCTGTTCCTGCCCAGCAAGAGGCACAGCTCTCATATGTGCTCTCACACACATGGGAACAGGGAAATTGCAGATGACTTTTAAATCCATGAACTGGGAAGCACAAAGGGATCAATATTAAGGAGCCAATTGAACAAGGTTTATACCCTAGCTCAGTAGCCCTGCTGTTGCCTGTTGCTTTATAGGTGTCATTGACGTTAACTATTTTTCATGTTACCAGGAACTATGAGTAATGTCCTATTAAAATAGATTTGTGCATGTTCTTGCACTGCAATACTTTAAAGACATTATCTTCAGAGTCCCCCTTATAGTGTCAAATGTCAAACTTTTTTTAGGTGTTAATGCTCAGGGATAGGCAGTTAAGTGGTAATAAAACACAACATTATAACCCCTTTTGTCTTCATAATATTTGAAGATGTTAAGCTTGAATGTTCTACTTGAGTGACAAAATTATTTTTTCCAATTTAGACATCAAAATAATAATTGAAATTGGAATTTATCCATCAAATATTAATCACTTTTCTGTCCAGGAATATGGGAACAGTCAGGAGACTTGCTTTAGATCAACAACTCGTTCCTGTTCTGTGCATCACCTGAGCAGTACCCACCCTGCCTCTTGCCCAGTGAGCAACAACATAAGTGAAAAATTGCTGAGGAGTTTGGAGTAATAGCACCAAAAAAAATTAATTTAAATACCCTGCCTTCATGGCTTGTCAGCAGTAATCCTGTATATGATGATGATCATTGCTATGGTTCCCACTGCCTTGGTGTCAGAGCTGCAGTGAGGTATGAAGGACCTCCCGTGTTTTCCCTACATCTTCTTAACTGTTAGTCTGTAGTGGTTCCTTTCTTAAACTCCCTTCTACAAAGATGGAATTACAGATCAAAAGTGAAATGGGATGTTACAGCGAGAAGAAGGTACTAAGCCTACTTTTGGGAAAGAGTAGTTATTAGGTGTCTGGTTAGCTGGCTGGATTGAGACAAGGTTTCAAAAGATTTGAGCACAACCAGCCAGGTTAGCAGGGATTGTTTACTTCCCCTCTGTTTTGGGATCATCCTACTAGTCAGGCAGTAATTTCCATATTTCATCCTAGCCTGAATGATTGTTGGCACAGTTTTAAAGCACTTGGGAATCATCACTGAACCTCACTATAAAGGAAGTTTACCCATTTTGAAGTTCAAGCAGTATCGATTGCAGTGTCTGTCTGAAGAATAAATTGACTGCTTCAGATTAAAAGTTACTGAATTAATTGTCTGCTTGCCTCAGATGTAGCCACTAAAAGCCTTTTGCGTTTGATATTTTAAAAAAAGAAAAAAAAAATCCAACTTCTTGTCACCTCTCTCAGTTTGTTAAGCTTTGGGCAGCGCTTGGACCTGCAGACTTTGGGCCTGCCAGCCTGACAGGGATGAGCCAGTGTGTGCTGGTGCACCTGGGGCCTGGCACAGCCAAGCAAATTCACTGAGACAACCATAGCCAGGGCTCAAGCTTTGGAGAGCCACTGTCCCTACCAGGGTTCTTACCAAAGCACCGAAGCCTTTTGTGAGCCCAAAAACAAGGACCTCTGAAAGTTCAATGGAAAAGCATTTCGAGCTGTGTTTAAATTAAAACTCTCAGAGTAGAATAGCTATTCCTACTGCAATTACCATTTAAAATTTCTCATAAAAAGTAGTCTGTCATCTCACGTGAAGATTTTTATCTGCTACCACAGGTATTCATCTATTAAAGTATAGATCCTGCCCATAGCAGCAGTAGTCTGAATAAAAATGAGGACATCTGGTGGCCATTTAAAATCCTCTCCGTAATTGTATTTTTAGAAATGTAAAAGCCAACTTTTATCCACATGCGTATCAAATCCTCTAACAGCCTGCTGTGCGCCTATACAGAATTTCCGTTTCTTTATACTTCTGCAGCTGAAGTCCAATAATACTTTAGGGAGCTAAGGATAATACTGTAGCTAAAAAGGCAGATTGCTCTCTATCTCAACAGAAACGTAGTAACTCTAGTTAGAGTGTGCTTTAAAAAATGGGGCAGTCTGTGAGCACAAGTTTTGGAAGATCCATTAAAGGGTCAGCGTATCAAGGGCGGGTTAATGTCAGGGTGTAGCGGAAGGAGGCCAAGCCGGGAGCTGAGGCTGACCATATCCTCACTCACCAGGACCCCGTTTCCCCAAGGGTATCTGAACACCACAGGCAGAGACAGCTCCTTCAATTGCCCTTCATATGGCTTTATAAGTGCCAGGCACTCCTGCGCCGCTTAAATGGAGCCACTGGGCAGGGCATCTCTACAGGGGGAAAACGGGATCCCAGCTGGGCTCTTTCTGGACAATTGAAGTTCATTAGTGCGCTCAGGGCCCTGACAATTAAGATCTTTGGAGAAGGCTCACAATCCTCTGCTTGTACAGGGTGTGTTAAACTGCAGCATGTTGAAACTTTATTCATCTTTCTGAACATCTGTGTGATTCATAAAAGGGTTTCAGTAAAGAAGGTCAGAGGTGCTTTGAACACAACCAGGACCTTGTTTTACTGTTCCATATCAAGTTTTGTGTGTACAAAGTGAATGCATGGACAGTTCTGTCTAATAATTAATTGGGTATTTTAAAATGTAGTGTAACATTTAATTGGCTTTGACTGTAATGGGATTGCAGTAAAGGCTTAGGCTGATTAGGTGCCTTGTCGCACTCTATTTTCATGGACAAATAAATGCTGACAGTTCTAAAGATTGGGTTGATAAAGTTTAAGTTCTTATGTGTTGCCTACTGGATTATGTTTCTGCCCAATTGAGGTAGTTTTGGTTATGTAAAGCAATAAAATAATTAAGTTGCTTTTTCATTGTTACCAGAGGTGATAATTCACTTGAGAGATGCTATTTTCATTCCCCTTTCTCCAGATGATATGATTGAATTTTTCTTGTAATTTGGTATGTAAAAGAAATAAGACTTTGACAGTGGCCAAAGAACTGGGTTCAGGCAGCTTTTATTTTAAGCAACTTTAATTTTTAGGGAAAACTTGAACATTTTCTGATAAAGGAGCTATGGTGAGGTCTTACATTTTAGTCTTTCAATTTTTTTAATGTTTATTTTTTTATTTAGTCCTTTATACAGGGCTGTACCAGAGGTATTTCAGTCTCCTTTCATGATTAAAACAAAAAAAACTAAAGGTCAACAGAGATAAATTCTTGGAAATACCAGTCCTTTTTTACCTCCTGTGCCAGGGCCATATGTCTCATTGGTGGCTCAGCAGGTGACTTCACCCCTAGTGTTTTGGGAAGAAACTCGAAGTCCCCATCCCACACTTTTCAAGTGTGGCCCAGAAATTCCTTGATTTTAGTTTTGTTAATGTGTTGCTTGCACGTTGAACATTTAATATATGCTTTAGGCTAGATAGTAATGCAAATACAGCCTTCCTGTACTGCAACCTGCTGCATTACTCTTAGATGGTGTTTCAGTGTGTGGGACCACTTTGGTGTTACTGTGCAAAAGTGCTGGAATACCTAAAACTTCCCTTGCATACTAAATTTAGTTATACAAAAACAACCAGAAAGATACTTAACAACAAATACCCATGTTAAGTCTGTTTTAGCGTTAAAGTATAACATCATACAAGTTCAACAGCAGTGTGATCCTAAGGTCAAGTAAAAGAAAACATATGGTTTGTGTTTAAGTTTCTGAGACAAAGGAATAAAAGAAAAAGGGGAAAGGAAAAGAGGGAGATGAGTCACCTTATTTTGACTATTTTCTTTTTGATAGTTCTCACATCTGCTGAGATGGATTTTATACGGTGCTGGAGAGCCCTGGTGAAAATGCAGGGGTACCCATGCTTGGTGCTGTTGCCATACTCCAAGTTGTACCATCAGGTCTATAGACCTGTCAAATCTCTCATACTCTGCATGAAGCCTAGAGAGTTTCTAGGGCTCTCCCTCACAGATTGGCATAAGGACTTGTTTTTTGTGATGTGACTGTAGATGCCAGGAAGAAGTGTTTGATATACTTGTGATTTAGTAAAACAAGGCAAGACACATTTAGTGATGTCTCAGTCCTGCAAGAATACTATGGGCAGGTAGTATAGAGAAAATATTGACTGATAGGCCTATAAATAGTAATATGAAAATATAATAAATAATATCGTAGCTCTGCTAGGACGTGTTGGGTACCCTCGTTTCTCTCTGTGTGTAGGGTCATCATTGAGTACCAAGAGAGACAGAAGGTACCATACACAGCAGAGCATGCATGGTAGGACCAGCATCACCATCTTGGAGAGTAGTGTGACCAGAAACTGTGGCCTGCTGTGAGCCACCTTCTTTGCTTTGTTACGCCTGTAATTCTCTCCTTGCCTTTAGGGTAGTTGTGTGAACATCTGAAGGTGCATCTGGCTCAACAGCTGTATAATGCTCTTCTCACTTTGTTTCATGTTACTTCCCTGATGTACAGCTGCTAACTATACTGTGTTTTCCAAAAAATGACCCTGTATTGAACACATTTACAAAGACTCTTTATTTTATGGATGGTGTCCAAAGACAGCGTTTTGCTAAATTTGGCCTGCATCATCGTCCTTAAGCAAAGGACAAAATACGTGAATTAGATACAATTTGGGAGTCAGCCAATCTTCAAATTATATTATTTCAGGCTGTTTTTACAAAAGAATATGAATTCTCAGTTTCTGTACATAATATAATCTAACATTTTTGTATCATTTTGAGAAGTGCAGAAACCTGTCGTGTTGCTTTGGATGGAAATGAAAAGATGCTCTTGGTCTTTCTGATACCAAAATCAGGAATATAAAGAGGAGTGGACAAAAGTAATAATACTCATATGAACTCATTTCCAAATAAAATGAAAGATAAGGGATGTTTTCATCAAGTTATTTAACCTGTCTGTTTGTGATAGGCACTGAACAAGGGATAGATGTTGCTTTTCACAGTTATATATTACCATCCCTGGCTGTGTGTCACACACACAGAGCCGGATGGGAAATCTTCAGCAGTCAAGTTTTGGTAGCTGAGGAATCACATCTTCCCTGAGAAATGGCTGCTGGCCAGTGAGGACATCTGTGTGAGCAGATGCAAAGCTGTTAGCCTTGGTTCCTCTCTTCTGACATTTTGTAAAGGTCTGAGTTAGGATCACCACTTTCTTGGTGGTAATCTGTAATTGTAGCAGCACCTTCTATATCAGTGTCTATTAGTGTTTCCACTGTTAATTCCCTCTATTTTTCTGGTATTTGACTTGGCTGAAAAATTCACTCTTGGCAAATATGTGACATAGGAAATCTGTGCTTATTAATGATCACATCCAAAATGTATTTAATCACTCTCCTGCACCATCCTCTAATAAGATGATGCTTTAGTGGAGGCAGTTAGTGGGTGTGTATCCAGATATATTCAGTAACATCACATTACGTTTCATCTTTGGACAGCATTTGCAGAATCAAATTGCACAGAATTCAAATTGCAGAGTTTAAGAAAATAGTAGTTCAGTACTAGGAAGTGGAAGAAGTATGGGTTTTTTACTGCTTTGTATATACAGGGGATGTACGGGTGATTCTGTTTGTGCAGTCACCAAAATAAATACAAAATTTGAGATGATGCAGACTCATCTGACTTGTTTCTGACTTGTTGTATTAGTAGGAACAGTTTCGTTCTTGCCAGGGCAGAACACTATGTGGTAGGGTGATCAATAAAACAGCAGGGGTATGTCCTACCCTTTAGTTGCAGTGGGTGGTCCATCTCACATCCTGTTAACCAGGAGAACAGGTCAGGGGCAGGAGGGGGAAGCAGGCAGAAGGTACTTCTTTCTTTTCAGAAGAGTCTCTTCTCTCTCTCACTCAAACACCTCAGAAATTTTCAAAAGATAATGAGTTCTTACATTGTGTGAAAACTTTTGGGTTTGGTCTTTTTTTTTCATAGAAACAAGCACTGCCAGTGTTTATTCTGCTCAGAATTGCTATTCTTGTCTCTCATTTTTCCTTCATTATTCTGAGATTGTCTGTAAAGAGCATGATTTATCCTTATTGTTGGAGATCTATAACTTTTTTGTTTTGCTCTACCCAATCTAATTTTGTTTTTTATTTTCAATTTGGAGTGAAATATTCAGAGGGACTAAAGTACTTGAGGAGCCTGAATTTAATTTTCAGAAATGAGCTAAGAATCAGAGTCCCATGACAAGTTAGAAATATAGAATTAAAACTGCTGACTTTTCTGTTTCCTTTTTTCCCTTTTGCAAACAATTTGACTTTTCCTTCCCCTTCTTTTCTTCGATGAACCAAGAGTTTTGGTTTATTTTGCTGAGGACTGTTAGCTGTGGAGTTCATTTTTGTGTTTCACTCGATTACAATTTATTGTATTGTTGCTCTGTCCCCTGGGTTAAACTTACTGATTACTTTGAATCAAAGGCACCATGCAAACAAATAAAATCTAATCCAATATAATATTCTACTCTAATGGATTCCTTACAGTCTCTCTTGGCAATGATATTGTTCCTATCTTTTAAGCTTAAGCAATGAAATCAAGGTGATGGTTGCCCAGAAGGGTTACTGTCTCCTCTGCCTTACTTGTATGAACAATGTCAAAGAAGAGTAGAATTCATTGCTCACTTTTCTGAGAAAGTAATTTGTAACATGCGACTGGTTACTTTTCAAATCCAGAAGTCAATAACCCATGATAGATTATTATCTGAAGTAATAAGCTTACTGTGGCTAGACCCTGCACCACTAATATGCCACAGCAAATGTTTGACGTGATCCTATGCAGCATCTCTCTGTCATGTAGCTAATACTTACAAATTGTGTTTATCTCTTGAATGTGTAACTGTGTCTCTCGTTTCCTACATCTTCATTACCTTTGCTCTTGTTGCTCTGTTGGACCTCCTTTCTTTTAAGTAAGGAGCAAATCATCTGAAATTTTGCTGTATTTAAGTTTTCTAATCCTTTTTTCTTTGTATTTCCTTGGTTTAACTGAGTTTCTGTTCTGAAAAATACTAATTGCACATAATAACCAGTGTTATTTTCCTGGGGAAATAACAGAATTTTTTTTTTTATGTGACTTAAATGTCTTGTATTAAATAGGTTTTTTCTTTATTTTTGGATCTTCTTCCTGCAAATCAGTCAATTTTTGTTTCTTACACATTACGTGTCTCCCTCAGAGTGCTGAGAAATTAATGTACAGCAGTCGTAATAAAATGCAGCCACCCTTTCCATGCCCTCCTCCCCCTCTTTCCATAGTATTGAGGCATTTGACCTTCATCAAGGAAAGACATTTATCACCAGCACCATCTAGCCATCTGTTAGTATACTGGTCCTCCCTGGTGCACGTTCTTATAAACGGAAGCATTATGGATCACTTTAGGCTTATAACCCAAGTAAACAATTATGAAGGGTGTTGATGATAACTCAAGAACCCATACACAAGAGTGTAGCAGTTTGTAATATGGTTAAAACAGGAATCACAAATCACTCTTAATAATATTTTACATTTAGTATCTCAAAAATGTTTCTTTCTTCAGGCCTGTACAGCGGTGTAAGTATCCATGCCTTGTTCCCACAGGCAAGTCGGACCTTTTGCGACTTGAAGGTTGCATTTATATGGGTCTCTGAAGTCTCACACACTAACGACCAAAGGCAGAGAATTAAGATGTTTGTTAGTGTGTTTTTTATAGCTGTGAAATGTTGGATAGGTAAGTGTGTCAGCTCCAAGGCAGAGCCTCCTCTGTGCATGCAGCAGCTGGTCCACAGCAGCCTTAGTATGTCGATTTGTTAATGGCAGATATGCCCTGCAGGGAGCGAAGTTTAAGACAATATTCAGCAGCACGTTTTTCACTTCAGTGCATTTTCCTGATTCATTCTTTCCAATCCTCAGCACTGATGGATACTGCTTCACCATAATAGAAGAAGATGAGTCTGGTGGACATTTAGTCACCAAGGGATGTCTTGGATTAGAGGGCTCAGACTTCCAGTGTCGGGTAAGGAAGTATTTCCTTCCAGAGGCTTGCTTGAATTTTTGGTAGCTTTCAATTAAAGTCCAGTCAACAGACATTACTATGTCCATGTTTTTCACTTCTGTTCATTTGGTGGATAGTTGATCCACACTGATTGCAGAGGGGAGTGCATGTGTATCCCCAAAAGATGATACTACAGCTGCTTGTAATGATAATTTATGTTTTTGATTTTGGTGCTGCTGTTACTAGTAACACTCCCACTCAGAGAAAGTTTGGATTTAGAGAAATACAGTCTAACTCCTCAAGTCTCCAAGGTAGCTAAAGTTAATTAGGATATCATTTGATGAACTGCAGCAAATTTTTTGGCTTATGTGCAGTTGCACTTTGGTATTGGATTTTTGGTGCCAGATACTCCCTTCAAGTACAGTGATCACCCCATGGAAAACTATCTGCAGGAATGGAAGGGGTATGGGCAGTGGAGCAAGGTGGTTCTAAAATGTTTGCGTTTCCTCATGTTAATCTTAAATGGTTTTTTGTGAGTATGGGAATGATCTAATCATTAAGGCCCATGGAAGGTATTTTACCCAGCTTCCCATGAGACCAGAATCAGCAGTTAAATTAGTCCAGGCAGCAATTCCTGTATTAGTCTGGCTAAACTGTTTTGGAAACCCACATTAACTCATATTTGCAGTATAAGTCTGACTGATGGATGTATGTGACTTTCACAGTTCTGACTTGCACCATTAGAGTCAATCAGTCCCTTCTGCAGCATTAGGGCACAAACAGAAGTAAGTTAGGAGTGAGTTCATATCTTAATTATCTATATGAAGTACTGCTGGATACACTGGGTGGCAGAAATCCTTACTCCACACTTCCTAGAAAACTGTAGCAGATTGCAGTCCAGCTAGTAAGCACTTGTTTCACTCAGGTGCAGAATGACTGTATATTTACAACACAGGTAATGAGTTACTTTCTATCAAATTGTTTGTTTCAGGACACTCCTATTCCACACCAAAGAAGATCTATTGAATGTTGCACAGGCCAAGATTACTGTAACAAACACCTTCACCCTACACTGCCACCACTGAAGAATCGAGGTAAGGGGAAGTAAGCAGAACAAAATCTAATCTTAAACCAGTCTTTTCCTGCTGTTGCGCTTTATGCTTTAGGAAGAAACAGAGTAAAAACTGCAGCACACCTGTTGAAAATCCCATGATTAGAGAGATAAATGGCATTAAACAGTATTTCTGAATTCCTGTAATCATATGTGGAGCAGTGTCTTGGCCTGTGATTGCTGATACTTGCTGTTATTCCCATTGCACATGTGCAGTGAACAGCAGATGCTTTGGAGTCACATGATACTGTCCTAGCACAGACCTGCTAGCTATCAGTGATCATCCCAAAGATTTGGGATGATCCTCTCCCACAACATTAGTCATGGCAGAGAATGCCTTTGGTCATGTACATTTTTAGCCTGATAATCAAATTGAATCCTCTCTCTTGTCCCTGCAACATGCATTACTCTCCTTCATAACTCCACGCATATCTGGGACCAGGTCTGCAGTGGTTATTTAGTCAGTTCAAGTTGACTGTAGTCCACTAAACTTTTCTTCTTTAAAATACCTGATAGTCTAGACTAGGCCAGTAACAAGTCATGAAAGTACATTTTCTACTTGAAAAATGTAGCTGAAAATAGAATGCAGGGTAAGAACTCATGCACTGTTTGGTTTTGTTCTGTTGTTTTGTGTTTTTTTTTTAATTTGCTATTTGAGAGTTAATGTATTAACTTAGTTGATGCTGGGGCAAGGTTTTAGCATCTGTGTTTGTTTGTTTAAACATCGCTTTCTGAAAGCTGGTAAAGCTATTTTTGTCTGGATGTTGCAGAACACATTTTATAGAAGTGTATTCTTAAGTAAGTAGGTTCATCTGTGATAAACTCTTGGCTTTGTCATGAATTGGTGGTCAGCATTGAGCCAGCTCAAAGTTGCAGAAGAATTTATAATCATGGTGTTCTGTGTTGAAAATTCAGAGCAGTGTGCAGTGTGCACTCTGAGTTATGCAAACAGCAGATACTTGCACAAATGCATGCTCGGAGAAAGCCTTCACTTGTGGAAGCTGTTCTCTTCACGCCTGTGAAATTCTGCACAGATGGGCTGCAGAATCGAGTAGTATGTAAATACTTCACTGTTTACTAGAAAGCCATTAAGACAGAGATACCTCATAAAATTCTGACTTCCAGGAGAAGAGTTATGTACTACTTTGTTGGTTTATTTAATTTTATAAAGTTCTTTGGACTGAGAGAGTAGCTCCAAAAATAAGTCAATATTTGTTCACACTTGCCTAGTCTTTCATTAAATATCAGTTTGTAAAACACTGCCATGATTTCTTCTTACTGCTGAGTTTATTCTGCATTAAAACTTCTTACAAATACTGAACCTATGCCTAACACTAGACATCTGCCTTACTGAGATTTTAGTTATTTGGCAACTCTCTGCTGCTTATACAGAAAGCAATAAAACAAACTTCTGGTAGTGGCAGACGTTGTTTGGATCGATGTTGAGTTTGTTCTTTGTGTATATGGGGTAAATAAAGTATCATTTTGGCACCATGGTGGCAGACGCATTAAATAGCAGAGAGAATATTTGTTAAAAGAAAAATTTCAGAGTTGCAACAGGGTTCTAGCTGTTCTGTGTTGCAGAGTTGTCTATTTTAGCACGACAAACAAAAGGTGATGTACTCACTCAAAATATTCTGAAGATTTTTGTTTGAAACAAGCTCTCACACTACCAGTACCCTGACAGTATATTGTAGGAATACATTTCAGGAGCTGCTTCACTAAATGTGGCTGAACAGGGCTGAAGTCAACACCTTTATTAAAGCCTTAAGTAAATATGTCATTCTTGTTGCCAGGCCTATTTTAATTTGTCACTGCTATATCCTAATATGAAACCTCAGAAAAAAGCTGTAGTTAGAACTGTAGATCCTCACTGCAGCTAGGCACAAATACTGTGTACAAATACATGCTACTGCCAGTGCCCAGTACTATGATTGTGATCATTGTGTCTACTGGAAACAGATTAAGCTGTCTTTGTCTGAGTACTGTTAGAATAGTAAGTACAAAGAAAGAGAGGAGAACTTAAAAACAACCTTCTAGGAACAACTTTCTGGCCTTCAGGATTCCATGAAAGATACGTATGCTCCTTAGCATTAAAAGAAATTTGGCTTCTGATGAACTGATGTCCAAGGTGATATCTCATGGGAGAGACAGGGAGAGCATGCAGCTGCAGGTCAGAGGTTGCTGAACTGCAAATTGACCTATGCACCAAGGTAACATCTACAAAGGCAAGTGACTTGTGTTCTCACAGTGCTTTTCCAGACCTGGCATGTGCTGGAAAGTGAGATATATGCCACACCTCATACTCCCACTCCCCCACA